>PVIU01015236.1:0-49089 GCA_004026605.1 Ondatra zibethicus | reverse complement strand
GGCAGTGTGAGAGTCTTGGGGTTACTATTCCTCAAAGGTGTCTTGTTTTCTTCCTCTCCCGCTAGGAATATATCCCTCAGTGCTTGTTGCTTCTAAGTGGCTCACTCCATTCTTAAAAAGAGCCTTGTCATCTAGCCAAGCTTTTCAAACATACACTTTGACAATTGTGCTCAGGCAGGCATTTGTATGAAAAAGGGAAAATCCAAGGAAACCCCTATTCAGGTGGGTTCTAGTGTAATTTGGTTGTGTGAACTCTCATTGCTGATTTACTGGAAACAAACATTTACCACTGGTTCCCTGAGGAGAATATGCAGATAGAAACAGACGGTCAGTAGCTGGGACTAGGTCTGCTGAAGGGTGGCGCACTTCTGTGTCCCGACTGGTGGCAGCAGCACACCCTGACAGCTTGCCCATGTATGTTGACTTAGTGTCGTTTTCGCCGTGTGACAGTAAAACTGTCATGTGACTTTTAATAAGAAACCTTTACCAGGGGGACATCTTGGACTCCGTTTTTATAATCTACTGAGCCATGACCTCGAGCAGGCTCTGTCTGTGGACTTCAGCAGGCTGTCAACATAGCTTATGTTCGTTCAAGTTGTAAATGCTAGTCCATTTGTCTTCCGTAAGACTGCTGACTAAAAAAAGTCCTTTTCGTGTGCTCTTACCGTTCCCTGCCTCCCCCCCCCCCCGTTTCCTATTGACAGGTCTGTCTGCTTGTCACTGCTCCAGTAGCATTACTGAGTAAAGAGTAAATGCCAATTGTAACCACATTTAGCCAGATTCTGGAGCTGTGACTGTTGAAAAGACCCAACCGCTGTCTCAAGAGAGCCCATTCTGCTCCCGCCTTGCTGCCCACTTCATCAGTAGAAGGGCTGTCTTCCATGCAGTGCCTGTTGTGTTTCTGTTGGCGGTATCGTGCTCTGTTTTCTGTAGAAGGGGAAGGAGAGGCAATGGAGTAGATCCGTGTCTTCCCACACCGTGCCCCTTGCAGTCGGTTGACAACAACAGTCACAAGGCCATTCAGACTCCCAGAGGAGCTGAGGATACCTCCAAAGGAGGAAACAGTTTGGTAGCCAGCTCAGCCACACATCCCGTTGAACTAGTTCCAACCCGTGTTTGTAGAACATTCCCATCATCACACGAAAGCATTTGCAGGGTTTGCGCTGTCATGTGGTCTAAACCCTGTCTCATTGGAGAGTTTTCTGAACCCCCTACCCCATTACACTGCCTTTTCCTAAGTGCCGCTATGGCTTACATTCTGTCACATGGTTTTATTTTATCTACCTGGCCAGAGCTTGACGCAAGCAGACAGGATTCGTTTGTTTGATGCCAAGCCTAGAATCATATCTGGCACTTGTCTTCAAGGATTCTTGAACCTTTCAATGGTAGCGATATGTTATCTGTGTGTCAGTAAATCCTTGCTATCCAGCCTTGTCATAGGTGGGTCACAGACACCTGCTGCTTTTGGTGGGTAGATCCTTGCCATCCTCAAGTGCACATCCTTTCAATACCTCATTCAGTGATATTTCTCTGCCCTGCTTGTTTGTGGCACGGAAGACAAGTTAATAGCATACTTCGAGGTCGTCTTGTAAGTAAATGTGTTACTCAGTTAGAGGAAATTACAATAATGAAAGTGAAATATTTTGCAGATCATGGAGGAAAATGTTGAGAAAATAAAATCTCTGCTTTGCTGTAACCTTTGAAAAACTCTGCTTATGGGGAAGGCCGTTGGGGGAACTGGAAGAAAAAGACATTTGTCATTAGATGCCAAGCTAACGGCTTGTCTTGTTTGGGTGGAATGCTAGTCATTGAGGGACAATAAGACTCAATCTGGAAGTCTGCTTGGGAGAAAAGGGAGAAATGCTTCCACTTAGTAAAACTGCATTTCTATGTTAGGGTGCTGTGGATAGGAATGGCAAAAATTAGCTTGAGGTGAAACCTTGTTCTGTGGGAAAAAATTCAGATGTGTGTTGTTGGAGATTTAACAGGGAAGTAACCTCTCTGGAGGGGGAAACAGAACAACTCGGATTCTGAGAGGTCCTGCTACACTGAGGGAACATGAAGTGCTTGTTGGTTGTCTGTGGGCCGGGATGGTTGACTGACTCAAATTTCTGCTTTCTACCAAATGTAGAGACATAGCGTGAAGGCAGTCTGACTGTCCGGACTCTGGGGACACAGGCCTGAAGATGTTGGCTTGGTGTTCACTGCGTTTACAGATACAAAGAGCATCAGGAATCTCTCCGTGTTGTGAAGTCTTTCCAGATACTGCTCATGAACATGTTTCAGGCAAATAACAGAGCCTAATGTCAGTAAAAAAGGCATGAAAAAAAGCCGCCCTAAAACAGCGTTCAAGAAAATAGAGTGAATACTTAATATTTTCGCATATTTAAAGGATTATGAACCCTCTGGGGCCTCCTAGTTGCTAATTTATTATCCCGTGCTTACTCGTTGATAAATTTCCCTTCTTGCAGAAAGATAGATGAATAAAGCTAAACACCCGTGTTCCCCCCTCGTAATGAAATTGCCTCATTAGACTATAGTGTGTGGGCTCCTTGGTTTGTTTGTTTTGTTTTATTGGTTTGAAGCCCAGGCCCAGTACATACTAGACAATACTACCACTGGAAAGAGCCCTGAACGGTTGGCTGCAGCATCCATCTTGACTACATAGTACTGTTTAGCCACTTATATATTTAAAGTTACTCTTTGAGATTTCCAAGTTTGGGAGGTTGGAAAGGGAGAGTTCAGGCTGGTGGCTTTGCCTCATCCCCACCATTTTACTGCAGACACTAATGAGGAGACCTTGTCCCCCTGTCGTCTGGGATGTTCCATCTGTGCTATGTGTGTGCACACGTGATACATGGATATATTCTGGGAACAAATAATGTAAGCCAGAAAGAGGGCAGAACCTTAGGTTAGAATTCTGCTGTTCCATTCTAGTGGGAAGGTGGATTCCTTTTCTTGGCTTATTGTATTCTATGTCATTTTTACTAAAGTGTGAGTATTTCCAGGGCCTACATTGTCAAGATCCTAAGCAACCTGTTCACCTTCCTGTACCCAGTGAGTGCCACAGGGAAGAAATTAGCATTTTGAGTTTGTTGTCTAGATGTCAGAGAAGTCTTGCTGCCTCTCCTTTGGACCGTGGCCCCTGTACAGGCAGTTGGACTTGCCATACTGTTAGAAGCAGCTCTGCTTTGCTGAAATTCTCTGGCATTTACAGGTATCTATGGGAGACTAATGGATGCCCTAGAAGAGCAGGCAGGATGGTTGGAGCCCAGAGGAAGCACCAGCCAGAGTGTGGAGTTGGTGGATGGAAGTTCTCAAGGCATTTCGATGCTCTGCACGTGTCAGGCAGGGTCACCAAAGCAGCCTACCTCTGAAGGGCCAGCAGCCTGAACTCCCCATTAAGGGAGGTGGGTGTCAGCATGCAGCCATTTCTACCTGACACTTAGAGCCTTAGAGCTTCCTGTCGCGAATCTCAGTTCTGACCTCTTGTTAGCCAGCAGATTAGGGGCCAGGGAAAACATGAGACTTAGTTTCTAATTGCTAATTTCTTGAAACATTACCTTCCCAAGTATAGGAAATTCTTTTTCAAAAATTTTATTATTGTCTAGCGTAATTACATCCCAGTAATAGTTGAAGTGTTTTTAAGCTTTATATTGACAGAAGGTAGAGAGCTATTTTATTTTATTTTTTTTTACAACTCTAGACTTGAGCCTAGGGCCTTGCATATTGTAGGCAAGTGCTCTTCCAGTGAGCTATAGACTAACCCATTTGTTCTTCGACATTTGGAATGGGCAGTTCTTGAGGCACACAGATCTTTAATTTTTGTCAGCTTGCTTTCAACTGCTGTGGTTTAAAGTAAGCATCTGAGTGATGGACAAAGTGGCCCAAGCCCAAAAGATTCTAAGGGAAGGTTCAGTGCCCCCTTATGGGCAACTGAGCCAGCTAAGCCAACTGAATTTTGATTAAATAAAATCCTCACCTCTTGGGCTACATTAGATGGTCGACATATTATACTATAACAGATGTAACTGTGTCTAGAATGGGTAGGACAGGGAGGTCTCATTCACTATTAGTTATGTAAAATCTAGTTAAAATTCTGGTCCACCATATATGTGCTACTCTTATGAGCGTGCTTACTGGAAGGTTTAAATAAAGAAGCTTGCGTGTTTAATGATGGAATTTAAGCAGTAAATAAATTAATTTTTTCGTGTGCATACATTTTAGCATATGCATGTTTGCCTGTACATGGTTACAGGCATGTGTATGTGGGTATGTATGCCTCTGTATACACATATGTATGCCTCTGTATACACATGTCCTAAGATGGACATTGGTGTCTGCTTCAATTGCCTTCCGTCTTACTTATTGAGGTAGGGTCCCTCAGTTGAACCCAAAGCTCACCAGTGTAGCTAGTCTTGCTAGCCAGCTTGTTTCCAGGGTCCCTGCCTCTGCACTGGAATTACAAGTGGCTCACCATGCCCACCCAGCATTCCCTGGTGCAGGGAACCCGAGTTCTGGACCTCTTACTTGAATAGCAAGCACTCTAATTACCGAGTTTTCTCTCTAGCCCCAAACTGAACAAATCCGAGTAGAAAACTTTTTATTTTCACTGTGAACTCGTTTGCATCTCTTTACCTGCTCTGGTTGAATTATTAGAAGTAACTCCAGTCCCAAGGAATCCATTGCTCTCTTTTGGTTTCCCTGGCTGCCAGGCACACACGTGGTACACAGACATATGTGCAAAAGAAACACCATATGTATTAACTAAATAAATAAAATTATAAAGATGGTCAGTCCAAAGGCTGTTGTCGGTCCTCTGAATTTGTCAAGGACTTGTGCACTGACTGTCGATATTCAGTTTCTGAAGAGGCCCCAGTGTGCTGGAGCTCTTCCTTAAAAGTTAAAGTCAGCTGTCAAAGCACAGTGGTGCCGAGCAGTGAGGAAGTATCTTATCTGCTTGTCCTCGTCACTGACTGACCAGGTTTCAAGCCCCACTTTCCTTTTAGAGTCCTGGCTAACTCCAGTGTGCGCCTCCTGCTTCCAGCATCAGTAATTAAACCTGCTGTGGTGACCACAGTGACCCCAGGTATCACAGATCCTGCTATCCCTGCACAGCCATGGCATGGTAGAGAAGGGAGGCTTCTCCCAGGACTTCCGAGCAGAGAGCCAGCATCCTGACTGCCCAGGATGTGAAAACAGCCACATTCACTTAAACTATACTGTGAACCCTCAGCTCTGCAGAGCCACCTCCCCTCGAAGTCAGTTCTGTGTTCAGACAAGTTCAGGGAATACTGCAAAGTACGCTCCACTGTGCACATAGCCCTCAGACCCTGAGATCTTCGCAGAGCTTTCTGAGATTGAACATGGGTTCCACTCCCTCCAACACCCTCAGTCCTCTCTGATGTTTTCTTGGATGCCATTCATTGGTCCACAAGAAAAGAGCGGCGTGGATGACCTCACTCCTCTCTGATATTTTCTAGGTCACGGAGAGGAGGGTAGCATGGATGACTCTACAGCCTCCGTTTCTGGGTCCATTTGGTTCAGATCTCTTTTGTTTTAATTCAACGTAGAGTAACTGCTGTCTCAACTGGAAACAAAATTTAGAGATGGACAGAAGTACCAGTGATGTCTTTCTATCTTGTATGCATGTGGAAGCCGAAGCATCAAATTCAGTGTCTAAGGCAACTCTTAGAAAGGAACACATTTCATTAGGGTGGCTGACAGTTTCAGAGGTTTACCCGTTATCATCATGGTGGGACATGGTGGCACACAGGCAGACATGGTGCTGGAGAAGGAGCTGAGAGTTCTGCGTCTTGATCCACAGGCAGCAGGAAGAGAAAGACTTTGGGTTTGGAATGGGCTTTCTGAAACCGCAAGCCCCACCTACACAACAACACATTCCCTACTATAAGGCCACACCTAATCCTTACAGACAGTGCCACTCCCACATGACCAAGTACTTAAATCTTTGAGCCTGTGGAGGCCATTTTTATTCAAACCACCACACTCAATTATATATTTTTAAGTTAAGTTTTAGAAATTGTAGAGTAATGAAAACATTCTCATAGATAATGTAGCATTCCCATTTTCTTAGCACTCAGCTTCCTGTTAGTAAGCTCTCATGTTGCTATGGTATATTTGCAGTTTATGAACTAGAATTGATCATCAGGAATTAAAATACAGTACACACTTTCCTCAGTTGACCTTCGTAGCCTTTTGGTGTGTATGTGGTATGGCAGATGACTCTGTCTTATCTAGGGTCATCATTGCTGTACTGCACCAACATGACCGAAGCAACTTGGAGACGGTTTACATATCCCGACTCATAGTCCTTTGAGGGAAGCCAAGGCAGGGACTCAAGGCTGGCAGGGACCTGCAGGTAGGAGGTGATGCAGAGGCAGTGGAGTATCGCTGCTTAATGGCTTGCTTCTTGTGCCTTGCACAGCCTGCTTTTTTAAAACTAGAACCCAAAACTACCAGCCCAAGGGTGGCACCATTCACAATGGGCTGTGCCTTTGCCCATCAATCACTAATTAAGAAAATGCTCTACAGACCTCCCTACAGCCCGGTCTTATAGAGGCATTGTTGAGGTTCCCTCCTCTCAGATGACTCTAGCTTGTGTCAAGTTGACATAAAACTAGCCAGCATATCCTCTCTACCTCTAGGCTGTACTCCCGGGTTCTGAGTCCCTTAGGTTTGACTGTTTATCCCTTTCCATCATGGTTTCCTCGGCACCTCTTGCTTTGCATTTTTCTCAGATTGTATTTGACAGGCCTGAGGAATGCTGTTCAGTATTTGTAGAGTGCCCCCAATTAAGATTTGCCACATATATTTCTCTTGAGCATACTAGAGGAGGGTCCCAGATAAAGGGCTGGGGAGATGGCTCAGTGGCCAAAGTGCTTGTAGTGCAATCGTGAGACTTGAGTTCGGATCTCTAACACCCATGTAAGCTGGATGCAGTAGTGAGTGTCTATAACCTCGGCACTCACCAATGGAGGTCAGGAGGCTAGAAGCTCTGGAAGACCTTGGCACATACAGCAAGAGACCCACCTGAGAGCAGAAGGTGAAGCCCAACACTCAAGGTTTTTGTCTGACAGGTTCCAGGTACACTTACATTCCCACTTACATACGCAAACATGCATCCCCCCCACACGTTGGATGGGAGAGAAGATCCCAGATAAAATGCCTATTTCTGTCCTTTCTAGGGCACCCAGGTGGCATGACTTACCACCGTGTGACCAGCTGTCCAGTAGAACCTGCCATGTTTCTCTGCCCGTAGCCCCTCTTTTGTCTCCCCTCCTTTCTGCACTGTGTTCTCAGAGGGAAGTCACTGTGCACATTTGCTTAATGAATGGGGAACTGTCTGTCCCCGAGCTGGCTTTGGGAAGAGGGTCTAAATAAATTACTTGGAGTTCTGTTGTCTTCTGAGCATGGGACATTAAAAATAGCTTTGATGGTAGAGTGCTGTTCCGTTCATCATAGTTATAATCTCACTGTGGTGGCCATTTTAACTCCCCAACTGCAGCTCTCCAGCCTCGACCAGTGCCTGTGGACACAGAGCATCTGCCAGGGTCTGACTTCGTGTGCCAGACATGCCAGATGCAGCCCACTCCTGTTCTGGGTCAAGACCCAATGCTGTTGGTGTGTCTTCTTCTGCTTCAGTTAGTTCCCTGGCATTTTTGGAGGTCTCAACCTGTTTGTCCGATATGTATTTCTGTGGCTATCTACCCTGTTTAGAAAAATGTTAGTAGGAAAGCATTTATCATTTTAATATGTTTAAGTGTTGTAGGGACATAACTGTCAATGATGCCTTTCATGGTCATTTGACTTTAACTCTTAATAAGAATACATCATTAAAGATTTCCCGTGTAGTCGAGTTTGAATGACTTCATATGTAACATTGCACATCATGTTGTTGTGTGGTGGTTCTACAGAGTTTTTCTTATTGGTTCTTTGAAAATATTCCATATTACCTTTAACAAATTTATTAATTAAAAACACATTTTGCTTACTTTTTGTTGAGTATATAGTCAGTGAGAATTAGACATTTTTTTTCAAGTGTAGAAGCCTGCGTATTTTTGCCCCTGGGCTTCAGCAGAGAATTAGTAGTGAGGTCAGGGGTTCATCCATCCTCAGTGTTTCGCGGATGTGCCTCCCTCCCTGCAGTAGGAGGCTGCTTGTTCATTTCCTGGCTGCCCAGACCCAAAATAATCAAACAGAAACTATATTAATCACAACACTGCTTGGCCTATTCAGGCTTCTTATTAACTAACTTTTACATCTTAAATTAGCACATTTTTATTATTCTGTGAATTGCCACAAGCCTATGGCTTACCAGGTAAAGTTCTGGTGTCTGTCTCCTTTGGCAGCTACATGGTCTCTCTTTGACTCCGCCTACTTTTCTCTATATCTCTGTTCAGATTTCCCACCTGGGTTTATTCTGCCATAGGCCCAAAGCAGCTTCTTTATTAACCAATAGTAATAAAACATATTCACAGCATACAGAGGGGAATCCCACATCACCTCCCCACAGTCCAGTGCTAAAAGTGAATAGTGGCTGCTCTTAGCCTAAAGAAGAAAAAGAGGTCAGTAGAAGTGAAATTCCCAGGGTTACGATTTTTCTCCAGTAGGTTTCCCTTAAACCTTTGGCATCAGATCCCACATGCCTTTTGGTGAATATTACTTAAATGAGTGAATAAGTAACAACAAAAAAAGTGTTAACAGAAAAATTCAGAGGTAGCAGACAATTCAGTAACTCTTATTTTCTTGAGAACACAAGTTTAAACTGGGGTTTTTGTTTTTCGCTCTGTACATGCTTTTCATACACTGTCGTTTATGCCAGGAAAGAATACTGTTTAATAAGAAGAAACCCAAATACTACAGTGCCCTTTTCTCTTGCTCCGCGTTGGCTTCACACCCAGGTGACTCACACTCTGAGCCAGGTTGAAAGCCACTGTGACTGTTTGGGAGCCAACTAGGGCCTCCTGAGCTGCTTCCCGAGACAGGAAGGCAGTCGTCCCGGGTTACGGAATCGTCATCTGCACATCCTCCTGCAGGAAGGATGGAATTCACTTTCCCACCCGCGGCCCTGGCATGCAATTCCTCTGCATCTCAGGCCAACACTGTGCAAGAATTACCGGTCCCAGAGCATTCCCAGCAGGGTTTGTGTGCATGCATCCCGTGTACAGGACATGCATGTGGCTGTACATGCAAGCGCATGTATCCAGAGTAACTTACTAATCTTATTGTATGGAAAGAATTAATTAATAGCATTTCTGCTTATGATAGAATTAATCAGAATAATTAATAACTCCTCCCCAGCACTGTGGTAGGTCTTTTCTATTTAAAATGTAGGATCAGATTTCCAAGTGTTTTGTTAGGTTTTTGTCTTGTGTTTGTTTTGACAAGGGTCTCACTCCGTTGCTTTCCAACCTCAGTTCCCAAATAGCTAGGACAAGATGTGTGTGCCACTGAGCATAGCTTAATTTATTCTTTTGCTCTCAGCACTGGGAGTGATTATGCTTTTGGCAGTGGGGGTAATGGAATATGTGATAGCCATCTAAAGATTGGCAGTTTGTATCAGTTCAGGATATTTTTTTAAAAAAAACTGTTTACTTATTTGTTTTTGCATTTGCCTTTTAGCAAAATACCTGACTTGGTGGTGGGGAGCCAATTTCCTGTATTCATTTAGCCTTTTTAAAAACACCTTCTAGGTGCAGGGTACTGTTTGGGGAACCACAAATGGACAAGATGGAAATGGACTCCATTCTCTTGAGTCCCCATGCTAGTAAGGGATTCACCTGAAAAGCAATTGCAAATATAATTAAAATGGATTATTTTATAAGGTGGTAACTGTGATAGAGGTGGGCAAGGTCGCACAAGTGGCCAGTAAAGACTTATTTGAGGCACCATCTGAAATGAACCCTGATAAGTAAGAATATCCCATTCTTCTAAGAGAAGGGAGGCTTCACTGGGTGAGAAGGGGAAGGGATTGCTTGGAATGGTAAAGGAATGAAGAGCAGACCCATATGACTACAGAGAGAGTAGGATGTGAAACTGTACAGGGAGTAGGTAGGGCTGAGGGTACCTCCCATGCATGCTTAGAAAAGGGCATATGTGGACATGTTTGCACAGACTGAAAACACCCTAGGTCAGGAGGCAACATCTCAAGTTCTATGGGGGCCTTGCTGGATGCTATGGTCACTCCTGTTTTTGTTTGTTTTTGTTTTTTTGAGACATGACTTCTCTGTAGTTTTGGAGCCTGTCCTGGAACTAGTTCTTGTAAACCAGGCTGGCCTTGAACAGAGATCCATCTGCCTCTGCCTCCTGAGTGCTGGGAGTGTGTGCCACCACTGCCCAGCTTGGTCACTCCTGGTTTAGTCCCTCATAGGTGAGGTCCCCTTCCTGTTCCAGCCCTCACCTCACAGAAAGTTCCGGTGTTTGCCATTTGTTTCTAACAGTCTCTGGAATCTAAAACCGAGGGCAGCATGCAGGCTGTTTCCCTTGGTCTTTTCCTTGAATGCCTGGAAGTGCCTGTTAAATGTTTATTTGTTCTTTAATGTATTTATCATATCTTTTCTCTTCCTTAGAAAGCAAGACTTTCCCAAGAGGAGGCTCTTTCTCAAATCTGTATATCATCCTTCAGGTCTAAACCGAAAGTTTTGTTTCATTACATTTTTATGCATAGTTAATGCTTATTTTGACACAGTTTATATTTATTCTTTGATAACAGAATACTTCAGGGTGTGTTGTTCATTAAATCCAGAATTTTATATAAGAAGCCTGTAGGCACCCAACCAAATTTAAACTGTAAATAAGCTAGATATAACACGGTAATTTCACATAGCATTGTATTCAAGATGAGGCAATTTAAGTTAGTGCAGCGATTCTCAGTCTGTGGGTCATGATCCCCACAGTGGTTGCATAATCAGAAATCCTGCAGATTGATATATATATATATTATGATTCATAACAGTAGCAAAATTATAGTTATGAAGTAGCAACAAAATAATTTTATGGTTGGGGGTCACCACAACATGAGTATTAAAAGGTCGCAGCATTAAGAAGGTAGAAAGCCACTGAGTGAGTCTATAATGATTCTTTTTTTCATCCTCTTTCTAGACAAAGTCTCATGTAATGTAGGCTGTCCTCAAACTCACTATAACTGAAGTTGACCGCAAGCCTTTTAAAAAACTATATATATATAACATATATATATACACACACTATGTATATGTATTGTGTGTGTGTCTATGTGTGTGTATCTGTATCTGCCTGCACAGTGTGTGTGTGGTGAACAGAGGATCACTTGTGGGAGTCTGTTCTCTTCTTCCCAGAGATGAAACTCAGTTCATTAGGCTCGGCACTGAACCATCTTGACAGTCTGACCTTGAGCCTCAGATCCCCTCCTTTACCTCTGAGGCTGGGGATAAGTGTGCACCACCATGTTTGCTCTGCAGTGCTGGGGACCAAACCCAGGGTTTTAAGGATGCTAGGAGCTGGTTTCATACATTCTACCAGCTGAGCCAGCTCCCCGGCCTTACGGTGAACCTTGATGATGGCGCTTGGGTGCATGGTGTGAGCAATGACTGGAAGGGCTATAGCTGGTGTGCCAGAGTGTGGGGTGTGGGGTGCCATGCGAACCCTCCAATCAGCTTGCACCTTGATATTTCATACTGTGAACACAGAGAGTGCAGCCTGGAACCTCACTAAATCGTGGTGCCTTTGGAATCAGTAGGCTCACATTTCAAGTCAAATGAGTTTCAGGTTAAAAAAAAAAAAGTGCTAAAAAGCTAAAAGCTGGTCTTGGAACCAGAGGCCTTAAATCTTTTTAGGGAGTTGAGACAAGACACTTCCTTTTATAATTAAGGAAATTTTCATATTAGAAAATACCAAGAATCAGACGTAACTGGTGGTCTGTTTTGGAAAAACTTGTTGATTCCAAGCCCCTGATAGAATTTAATGTCTTACCAAGAATGCTTTGGGCATTTTCTTTGCCAGACCAGGTTTGATGTGGCCTTGCCCAAGCTGTTGTTGCTCGCTGTGACCCTTTGATGGGTCACTCTCAGAAGCAACTCGGAGGCATGCCTGGAGATGTGAAGATGGGTCTGTGCTGTTGGGAGACTCTTCCCGTAAAGCTGTGGGGCAACTTTTTAGGGAGAGTGACTCCATCCTTAGGACATTCTGAAAGGAGAAGCGTATCATTATTTTCAATCTTGATCATTACCTCGTCTTTTATCTCTGAATGCTCATTTTCCCCATTATCTAGATAGTGTGATTTAGATGGGCCCTTTGGAAATGCTTCCCCCACCCCCCTTTCTCTCTCTTTCTCTCTTTTTTTCTAACTTTTTTTTGAAATACTGCCACCCAGGGATAACAGTTTTTAAGCCGTCTAGAATTTAAGATGCATTTTAGTGTTTTGGCCTCGACTTTAATTTTCCTGCTTCTTGGAGATTAAAGTTGGTGCTAAAATGCCATTTTATCGTTTCAGCTTTTATTTAATATACTCTAGTACGTTTAGATAGAAAATTAGGTAATTTAATCCCCACAGTGTTATCTAGCAGTATATTTTACTTATGGTTCCATTTTAAGATGTTAGTTCATAAAATACAGCCTCTAACTTAAATGCCTATTACATAAGAGGCTGGAAATGGGTATTGTTAATTAAATGGACACCGTTGTTTGTTAGCTGGCATGTGGATGCATCAAGGTAGCAGTAGGTGTGTCAGTCATGATTTTAAATCTGCCACCTACATGAGCAGTTCGCCTGTCCCAGATGTTCTTGGAGAGGTGAAGGAGTGGGAGGACAGAGATGACGGAGGTTCCAGGCTCATATGCTCAAAATGCCACATGCAGCCATCTGCCTGTGTCCTAATGCTCTGTCCATCCCTTCACTTTGTTTTCTCCTGGTGAACTTTCTTCTTAGCATCCCCTGGCTTTGCTTTCTCCTGGTGGGCTTTCTTCTTGGCATCTCCTGGGTTTGCTTTCTCCTGGTGGGCTTCCTTCTTAGCATCCCCTGGCTTTGCTTTCTCCTGGTGGGCTTTCTTCTTGGCATCTCCTGGGTTTGCTTTCTCCTGGTGGGCTTCCTTCTTAGCATCCCCTGGCTTTGCTTTTTCCTGGTGAGCTTTCTTCTTAGCATCCCCTGGCATCCTGATAGTTCAAGAGCTCTTATAAGCAGGTTTAATACTTGAGTAAGAACCTCTGGTTTGTGCAGTTAGGGGACAGGTCAGTTGGCATGGGTGTAGGCATTTGATTCCTAGAACTCATGTGAAAAAAAGCCAGGCATGGTGCTGCCTGCTTGTAATCCCAGCATTGAGGAGGTGGAGTCAGGCAGCCTTGGCACTCAGTGTAGCTTAATTGGTGAGCTCCAGGCCAGTGAGAGATACAGTCTCAAACACCTTGGAAGATGTCTCCTGGGAACTCCAGAGATTATCTTCTGACCCCTGACCCCCTCACACGTGTACCCCACGCACAAGCATTCATGCATGCACACACAGAATCTTAGGTTTCGTCTCATTGACTTGGTATTCTCAAGCTGATTCCCGTAGGGAAAATGCGTTGATCCCCAGAACTGGATCATAGGCTGGCCATCTCATGCGGCAGCTGCCAGCATCATGGTGCCTAACAAGAGACAAGAAGAAGGGAAACAGACTCCCAGCGTCCACCAGGCTCCAGTGTCCAGTGAGAGGATGAGTGAGGAATGAAGTTTGATTTATTAAACTATTAGCTGAACTATTTAATTTAGCATATGATTGTGTGAGGGAATCGTGTTAGCTATACTGTGAGGAACTAGGGCTTTCTCTTGGCATCATCCTATGCAAACGTCTAAATAGTTGGACCTTAAATACTTAACTGGTCCTTTCTGAAGGGAAATAGCTTTAAATAGGCAATTCTTTGTTGTTGTTTTATTGTTGTGGTTTGGTTTGGTTTGGGTTTTGATTTTTTTTTAAGGCAGGGTTTCTCTGGGTAGCTCTAGCTGTCCTAGAACTTGCTCTGTAGACCAGGCTGACCTCAGAGTCACAGAGATCTGCCTACTTCTGCCTCCCAAGTGCTGAGATTAAGGGTGTGTGCCAGCACCATCCTACATAGGTAATTCTAACAACATTTTTTGTTGTTGTTAGCTGGTAGTTGTTTTTATTTTTGCTTGTTTTATCTTAGTATCATTGGGAGGCTATAGCTCCAAAAGTAGACAGATTTCTTCTGCCCTGAGTGTTTTCCCACATGACAGGGACGAGAGGATACAGCTCAGTAACAAAGCATCTGCCTGCTACGCCTGAGGCCCTGGACTCCATCCTCCACACCATCTAACAGACATACACAACTAAAGCGGAAATGTGATGTGGATTAGAACCAAGGTTCATATGCTTTTCTCAGGATCTATAAATCATTTCTGGCCATGTGTCCTATAGAAATCCTAGCAAGAATCTACCCCACGTCCACATCTGTGAGTACTTTTCTTGAACGAGGACCCATAACTATTATTACAAGGACAAAGAGGGATCCCCGACCCACAGACAGTCTCCAACCACCAATGGAAAAGTGCCTATTGTTGACAGAGAGAAAGTGGTTCCTGGCTTCCGGAAGTTAAATAACTCTCGGGTGGGCTAAGTGGTGTGATGCCAGTTACTAAGAGCACAGAAGAATGTGAACCAAAGGATGTGCTGCTGGCTGTGCTAATGAATTTGGTCCATACAGGATTAGAACACAATGTATTATGGATGAACCTGTAATAAAATGGGCTTCCTCGGCCCTTCCAGTTTCACAGTTAATGGCTGGAAATTCGCTGCCAGCTGATCTTGGCTGAGAGCTCTGAAGCAGGCTCAGGCTCACCTCTTGCCATTTGGAAGGGAAAAGGAAAGTGATAAAATGTGGCTTCACTCTCATAAGCAATTTATGACAGCCATTTAATAAAAATTTCAGGAGCGTCCTTTCCCTCTGAGGAGAGTCGGGCAGCATGGGGGGACCCGAGTTTAAGGTCAGGTGCGAAGGTCCTCTGTGTCTCCTAGCCGCTCCAACCCACTTCTTGGCTACACGTGAAAAGATGGAGGGGCAAAGGCGGTGGGCCCGATATCTGACTCAGTCAAGGCTCCTGTTATGTGTCTCCATTTTGACCGCCCCCCCCCGAACTCATGCTTTCCTGCTAAGTTTTGACTTCAGCCTCATGAGGGTACGTGGGGGGGGGCTACTGAGAGCCCCGCTTTTGTGCACCCTGACATGTGAACCTCATTAGGTAGTGTTCAGCCCATTCAGTCTCGCTGTCACCGTCATAGGTCTTCTAGGTTTTGAGTGGCGTAGTATCTTGCAGTGTCATGCATGAGCATTGGACACTGAGGACCTCTTGGTCCCTCGTGCTTAGTTAAGGAAAAGGATCCCCAGGGAATTCTCAGGTGTGTGAGTTTAGGGATCTGTTCTGGCAAATGGATGGCAGTGTGGGTCAGCTCTGATGTTCCTCTCACCTGGGAGCCTGTTTGGCTTTAACATTCACCTCTGCTGCCTGAGCCTGTGAGTCTTGGTTTAGGCAGTTTTACAGCCAGCACTCACACAGCTTCCCCTTCTGCCTTTGTAGCCTTCAAATGGTTTCTGACCACGATATATAATGAAATATGTCTTATAGCACAACATCCAGTTTAAACATAGATGTATATTTCACAAAGCACTCTTGTAAGAAATAAACATAATATATTCTGGGATTATCTTTCCTGTTTGGGGAATACTCTTCTGGTTTCTCCTCATTAAACCGATGCATGGTTTGCAGCCTACAGTGGGAAAACCACCTCCGCCCCCAGATGCTCTGTGCACTGTGCTCTTCTAGGTCACTGTGGTGAGGGATGGCTTAGGATATCCTAAGTGGCTGAGCACAGCAGAGCCAAGCTGGTGGCCTTTGAGTAGCAGCAGAATGTTCTAGAGGAGTGGAATACAGTGTCTAAGAGCAAATGTTCTGGTTATTGTGTTCTGCTCCATCTGGACTCTGACCTCACCATCTGCTCCTGTAGCATTGGGGAAGTTTCTTAACCTCCCTGAGAAACTTTTCCCTCATTTACAATGAAGGCAATAAAACTTTTTATCATAAAATGTTGTGAGGGTTGCTGTATAAAGCCTATATTAATAGACAAATATTAACATTTATAGTACTAATAGCAAACTTTTATTTCACATCACACTTAGAAATATAAGTATTCTAGGTTAGCAGACATTTGCTGTTAGAATTATTAATACAGTATCTTAAGCTTATACACATCTCCAGTTGAGTGACATTTGAAGCCCATTAAGAGAAGGTGGTTTAAGAATAGGGATAAGTCCTGTGCCCCAAAATGTCAACGCTAATGATTGGGATTAAGTGAAAACAATACTTTGCAGCAAGATATTTACAGTTTGGATTTGTTGAAACTCCGTTACATTCTGCAGAACAACTGGCTTATGCCCAAACAGGAATTTGTTGGGTCCCATAATGGAAGAGTTGGTGAGCATTTCACTTGGAATTGGCTCTGTCCACCTGCCCCAGTGATGTTAGACATCTCTTTCTCCTCGTCTCTTTCTCTGCCTTTCTGTGTTGGCTTCATTTCTAGGCAAGCTTGTCCCCAGGCAGTGTTAGAAACAGCTACCAGATGCTCTAGTTTCACATCCTCTAAGCAGAAAACTGGAGCCCCCAATTCGTAGTTCTAGCTCAGTTGTTTGTCTGATGGAACCAGAGGGATCCGCTAGGTGCAGGGCCCTCCTGTTGACCACTTTGGACCCTTGGCTAAGAGAGGCAGTAGTTGTTGGGTGCCACACAGCACACACACACCCTGTGGACTCCTCCGAGGACGTCCCAGCAGATGCCCACTGCACACAGACATCACTTTCCTTTATTCTGAACTTTCTACATGAGACGTCTGCTTCAAATAACTCCAAATGGGCAATTCACATCTGAGAACTTCTTGCAAGCCACCCTCATTTCAATTCTTAATGCACACTCCGACAGTGTCCAAGGAGATGCCATCCCCTCTTTTGGGATCAGTCCAGATAAGGTTCCTTAACAGCTAACCCATCCGTGTGGTGTGACTTAGAAGTTATCCTCCTTTTGATCCCACTATATGCCTGCCTCTCCCTCTCCTCTGCTTCCCCAAGCTCTCGATACTTGTTGCTTTCGTTATGAACCACAAAACTCAGACGTGGGATGCCCCACCTCGTCAATGGTCGTGCCTTTTCATCCTGCGGTCCAGCCAGCTCCAGGGTCAGCCCTGCATTATCCTGCTTTCCTTTCATCCCCTGGCTGAGCATGAGTTCAGTCGGTCAGTTGTTAGATACCCTATACTTTCCCTTGCTCTCTCTCTCTCTCTCTCTCTCTCTCTCTCTCTCTCTCTCTCTCTCTCTCTCACACACACACACACACACACACACACACACACACACACAATGGTGAATGCTTTGGGTTTAGTGGGGGCTCCAGCTGGAGCCTTGTGGTTTCTAGGGAATTTAAGAAAATTATGGGTCTAGAGCCAGAAAAGTTCTGACACACCCTAGAGCCTTTTATCTGCTGTGGGTTAAATATCTAATCAAATTAGGAACTAGGAACAAGGCAAGCATACCTTTATTCCTAAGACAATATTATGTTGCATCATTTAAATCTGTATATAATTGATAAGCTAAATATTGCAAAGTCACATATAAACAAGGCTATGAATTCAGATCATTTTAAAGGGTATGCTATTTGGGGGAGAAATTGGAACTTCTCTGAAGACAGTAAAATCCTCAAGTCCTGGAACTATTATGTGTTCATGTCCATGTGTGCATATACATATATCACATAAGATATGCCAGGCAAGTTGGGCAGTGGTGGTGCACGCCTTTAATCCCAGCACTTGGGTGGCAGAGGTGGGTGGATCTCTGAGTTCAAGGCCAGCCTGGTCTATAGAGTGAGTTCCAGGACAACCAGGTCTATACAGAGAAACCCTGTCTCAAAACACCCCCCTCCCCGAAAAAAAAGAAAGGAAAGAAAGGGCCGGGTGAGATATACGTGTCAATTATGGTTTTTTTTTTATGGGAACTTGAGACCCTAATAGTAGTTATTTTCTACTGCGAGAGTTGAAGTGCTGTTGTTGCACTACAACTCAGACAAGAAATTAGTGAGTTAAAGCGATGAGGCCACATTTCAAACCAAACCATATGATAAATGTTTATCTTAAAAGTACCATTTTGATTAGCATTTTGTTTTCTCCATTACTGCTCTGTAAATGGAGACCTGGGTGTCCCTTCTCCCAGTGGTCTGTCTCTTGCTCTAAAATTATAAGCACCAGGGTTGTTTAGAGGTAGGTCTGAGACCTTTCCCTTGAGAGCGTGGCCTCTGAGTCAGCTGATGCCTCTTGCATAAACCTTAGCTGTAACGTACCAAGCACAGTTTCCATTTGCATGTCTACGAAGTGGAGCCAGACCGTAGTGACATTCGTCCTCAGTTGAAGACTTTCCTCCAGTTTTTTGTGGTTGCCTCTCACTCCTGACTCAGCAGCCGAGTGTTTTCGTGGGATATTTTACGGTCAGCAAAAGCAGCAAAATGGACCAGCTTATTTGAGTGGGAAAAGTAGGCATGGGATAGCTGTGTTGGGCTTCAGTAATGATCAAGACTTCCTCCGAAGAATGGTGTTCGGCTTGCCGTTATCTGTGTCCACATCTGCTCTGTAGCATCTCAGGACTAAGCAACATGGTTTCCAGTCCAGGGGAAGTTACCGCTTTTCACAGTCCAGCCCTTTCTTGGCCTGCATTATGGTTTGATTGTGTTCCAACCCTTGGTTCTCAACTGGTGGTGCTGGTTTGGAGGCTGTGGGGCCTAGCGGGAGGAAGGAGACTGTTGGGTGTCATGCCTGTCTTCAAAATGGACTCCTCTGCCTCTCTGCCTGGATATGAGCTGCCTCCGCTGCCAACAGTGCCCTCCCTGCTGCGAAGAAGAGCGTTCCCTCAAGGAGCCGAGATAAGTCCCTCACCCTCATGCTGGTCCTTTTAGATGTTTGTTACGGTGTTGAAAAATGCAGAACAACTGGGAAGTCACAAACAGAGTCTGCACAGAATGAAGCTCATAAAACCACCAGATTTATCTTCTGGGTTGTAAAAGTAACTCATGCTGTCATTACTGAAGAAAGCTCTGAGGAGTATATGAAGATTGATGCTTATCAGTTACCTATCACTATCTTCCAAGTTACCCAAAACCTTGTACCATAAAGCAAGCTTAATTTCTCACACGGCTCTGAGGATGAGAAGTCTGGGAACAGCCTCGGCGCTGATCTCATGAAGCTGCATCCAGGATGTGGGCTGAGGCTCTCTAGTCATAGGGCGTGGAGTCATAGACTTGCTCTGAGGGACACTGGCTGTACACTTTGTTCTTACATGTAGACTTCTCCCAAGGGCTACTCACAATGTGACTTCTATTAGTGCTGTGTGCCACAGAGTCACCAAAACAAAGCCAGCATCCTTCCCAAGCTCATTTCAAATTGATGGTCCATCACACACGCAGTGAGTATGTTGGCCACACCTGCTCTGAGTATGATAACTTAGGAGTTGTGTTAGTACCACAGATCAGGGACCATCAGTGCCTCTTATGATGGTTGCCAACTACAGTGTAAAAGTTATTGTTTTGTTATTGTAACTTAAGTTTGTATCTATGTTTCCCCTCTTCCCCCCAAAGTATTGCAAACTAGAGAAGATCACCAGTATGCCTTTGTGATGGGAATGCAAGGATAAGTGTCAGGTGCCCCCAGCAAGCTGCTGACTGCTCTCCTGTGCTCCAGTAGCCTTCTGATTGCCTTCCGGGTTAGCAGTGCACCAAGTATGGGGCTTGGGGAAAGGAGGGTAATGGCAACAGAGCGAATGAACAGATCTGGATGCACCTTGGTGTTACCCTCGTCTGTCCTTTGAGAACCCAAAGTTCTGCTGCCTCTGAGATGGGATGATGTATTTAGGATTCAGTCCCGTTGAAACTTGTAAAAGGCTCATGACTCCTCCACTTCTTCATTTCTTGGATGCAGTCAAAATGCGGAGGCCTTTCTTAGTGTTTGGTGAGTTCTTTCTATGTCGTGCACACCAGCCCTCTGCTAGAGACCGAGCCAGGAAAGATACTTTTTTCCCCTTTCAGCAGGCTGCCTCTCCACTCTAATGATGGCATCCTTTGCTATCTAGAAACTTTTTAGTTTTGTGAGGTCCCATTTGCCACTTGTTGATCTTCATGCCGATGCTACTGGGGTCCTGTTCAGAAAGTTGCCTCTAAGCCAAAGTGTATTCTCTCCCTTCTCCTCCAACACGCTGAGGATACTCAGTCCTTGATCCATTCAGAGCTGAATTTTGTGCATATTGGGAACTAGCCTCATTCTTCTACATGTAACTATCCAGTTGGGTCAGCACCATTTGGTGAAGATGCTGTGTTTTTTCCAAATTATATTTTTTGATAGGGAAAAGAACCCAATTACAAATCGGAGCATGAAACTAAACTGAGAGTTTTCAAAAGAAGAAATACAAATGGCTGAGAAATATTTTTAAAGCATTCAATGTCCTTAGGCTTTAAAGAAATGCAAATTAAAACTGTTTTTAGATTTCATCTTATTCCAGCCAGAATGTCCAAAATTGTGTGTGTGTGTGTGTAACAAATATTGAAGTGGATATGAATATCATTTATCTGTTGTTGATGGCAGTGCAAATTGGTTCAACTAATATGGAAATCAGTGGAGAGATTCCTAAAAAAAAGTAGAAAGAGATCTATCTTATGAACCAGCTACAACACTCCTGGGCATATTTCTCAAAGACTCTATGTCCTGCTATAGAGATACCTCTTCATCAATTTATTGCTGCTTTATTCACAATAGCCAGGAAATGGAAAGGGCTTAGCTGTCCATCAACTGATGGACAGTAAAACTGTGGTACGTACCCACAATGGAATATTATGTAGCTGCTAAGAAAAATTAAAGCAGGAAATTCATAGCTAAATGGATGGAGCTAGAAATAGTCATTCTAAGTGAGATAACCAAGCCCCAGAAAGATAAATGCCCAGTGCTCTCTGTCATAGGCGAATGCCAACTTTGAATCCTTAGATATGTGTGTTTGCATTGGAATACACACAAAAATCAGAAAACTAGGTAAGGGGCCATAAGAGGAAAGATAAGGGGAAGAGAGATAAAATGCAAGAAGTATGGACAGGAAAAAGGGATAATGGAGCAGGAAGGGTTAAGTTGGGTGGGCATGGGAGGGCAACGTAGAGGAGGGACTGAGGGGAGTAGGGATAAAGCATACAACCCACCTTTGAAAAAGCATATGGAAACCTGCTACTATATAGAGGCTTCCATATTTACATGTGCTTATGGGGTTTAGTGGAGTTACCCAATAATAGAGCAAAGCATCTCTCCTCAATACCACAGGCTAGCAAATAAAAAGCCCAGTGCTGGGTATGGGCTACCCTCTTCAAGTTGTTGGCCAGTGGAGTCCTATAGACACACCCACATGTTAAAGTGCTTTTACTTTTGGTTACCCTCCAGAACTTGATGATGAGACTGTATTTCAGAAGATATCACTCAGGTGAGGCATGGGATGGAGAAATCAAGCTGGTACCCATTTGGAAGCATCATACGTATCGGCTACCTTTTATGCTGCTGGAAGGTTCTCTGCATATGACTGGGGGAGCTGTGGCCTGGCAAAATCATCTCACTAGTGATACCATTATTATGGATATAACCACTTTCTGATTCAATTTAAGGCCTGCTACACAAGATGGAGCCCATGCCTTGTACCATTAATTTGGCCAAAAACCTGTGGCTGGCTAGGTCACAGTCTAAGGTTGGGGGACTGCTAAATGGACAGAGTTTTAAACTTTCACCTAAGTTCTCATCTTTAGTGCATCTCTCAACCTTTATCACAGATGCGTCTCTTTACACTATATAGGGATTAATACAAAGACCCGTAATTAGTCAATGTGCAGAGGAAAACAGACTATGGAGTATTACCTTTCAGTGTCATACCTTGTGTTCCCAACGCTCAGACGTCATCTTGGAAGAGTGAGAAGTAATGGGTACCTGCAGTGTGATGATGTTTGCTAGACAGGACAGTGTCTCTGCACACATGACCACACAGCAGTTACGATTGCATGCACAAGACTTGCACAAGAGGAAGCCAGCCCAAATCCCAACAGAGATCAGAGATGGGCTCATGAAACCCCTACCCCTAGCTGAGAGCTATTGGCAGTCGATGTCTGCAGGTGGGGAGGAGAGTCAAATCTCCTCAGGGATCTGGACCTGTGCTCCAGTAGATGGTCCCACACCTGTGCACAAAGGGGCACTAAGTGGACTTGGTAAGTGCAAAGCAAAGAGCATGTGACATTTGGAAGGAGAAGTAGAGGGATAGGGAAAAAATTATAGGTGAGAGAATGAAGGTAGATTTGATTGAAACACATTATTCGCACATATTTCAAAATTTCAAATTTCAAACATTAAAAAAATAAGTTAGAAGTTTGCATCACTTTGAAGAGTGTTGGCTTAGCATGAATATGACCTGATTAAATACCTATCTACCTACCTACACACATACACACACACAATGTAGATTTATTAAGTGCATTCCAAATTTTGTATTTTTATTTCATCACATATATGTGCAGTGCCTGTGCAGGCCAGAAAAGGGCACCGGATCCCCTGGCGCTGTAGTCACAGATGGGTACCTGGTGTGGGTGCTGGGTCCCAAATTCTGGTTCTCTGTAAGAGCAGCAAGCACCCTTACGGCTGTGCTCTCTCCAGCTCCCCACCCCCGTGCCAAATTCTAAAGTAATTACTTGAGGGGGAAGATTTAAGTACTTTAAACGCGAAAGTTTTGAAAGTAAGATCCCTCCCTCCCTCCTGCATTATGGAGAGAGAAGCGTTTTGCTCTTATAGATGCACTATCCTGAGATGGTAGGATGTCACAGCATCTGGGTAGGTAACTATTCTCCGGGCCCCTCCCTCAGCTCCTAAGTCACAGACAGTAGAGATAACTTATGGGTAAACAGTGGCTGATGTAATTTACAGGTAGAGGGTGTCTTGTCATACACACTCAACTTTTAAAAATCAACATATACTTTGGTGAATAATGGTAATAAAAAGCAAATTGTAATATGAAGTAAATTTGAATGACTGCTTTCTTAGTAATACAGTCAGGAAATTTATCCGTAACAATCAGTATGAAACAAATAGCAAAACAGAATAAATTTGAATAAATTCCTGAACAGGCAGTCATAGAACACGTTGATAAATATTTCAGCCTAAACTGATACAAAGTATATCATAAAATATTAACTTTGAAGGAATTTCTATGCTTTGTGTTCGATTCTTCACCAAATAGCTAATATTTCACCAAATAGCACACACGTATCAGGCAATAGGGGAAATTAAAACCAATTTTTACTGGATGACTCCACCCTAATATTGATGATCTTGTCTCTGCTGTTGAACCACGGTCATAGTCATCACATGGACGTGAATCCTACACATTCCAGCCCTGCCTTCCCCTCCTGCCTGTACCATGAACTCTCTTTCAGACTAAGGAGGCTGTGTGACAAACTGGTGGCCACTAGTTTGTGGCCCTGCCTCTCTCAGGCAGAGACCCAAAGATTTCTCCAGCTCTGAAAAGATCCACTGACGGCCAAGGGTGAAGAACAGGCAGGGTGACCACAGAGAGACTGGTCCCTGCCCCTGGCATCATGTTCCAATTCATTTGTTTCCATCCGTTAAAAACTTGACTTTGAGGACTGGGTCCTTGAGACTCCCCACTGTCCCCACAGTTCTCTTCCCATGCTGGATCTAGATGCTTCTCTGCATGTGCATGAAGAACTGAAGAATCTTCTTGCTAGGGATGCTCAAGAGGGTGCCAGGTTGTGACAAAAGCTAGCATCTGGGGTGCTGGTCCCCATGTCTCAGAGCACCAGACAATGCCCACAGAAGGCAAGCTCCTCTGTGTCATAGTTAGCAGGAATCCAAACAACCCAGCCGGAGTGTGTGTGTGTGTGTGTGTGTGTACACCCGTGCATGTGGATGCCCATCAAGGCCAGAAGAGGATGCCAGAGTTCTTTGAGCCAGACTTCAAGCTAATTGTGAGCTACCTATAGTAGGGACTTGGAAATGGACTCTGATCCTCTGAAGGGCCAACAAGTGCTTTGACCTGCCGAGCCATCCCTTCAGCTTCGTGTTCCCGAGTCTTCTCCAGGCCTTCTGTAGAGGGCACGAGGCTGAAGAATTAGAGGGTTTGGACCTGGGATCAATGTAGTTTCCCTACTCACCAGCTAGGCAGCTGCTCTACTCCAGGACACCTCACATCTCTTACGCTCACCATCCATAACAGGACAGCACATAGAGTTTACCTCAATTTCAAGAAATATTTTTTTTTTCTTGTGGCACTGGGGTCTGAACCCGTGTCCTCATCATGGTAGGCAGGCACTCTGCCACTGAACTGTAGTTCAGTTCTTTTTACTTGTACCCTTTTTTTTTCAGGGCTGGGATTTGAACTCAGGGCCCTGTGCTTTCTAGGCAAGTGCTCTACCACTGAACTACAAAAGAAAAAGTGCACTACACCAATTTCTGATAGTTCAGTGAGATGATCAAGCCAGGTGTTTTAAGTAAGTAGACCAGGACCATGGTAAAGACAAGAGCATTAGCTCTGTTTATTCTTATTTCTAGGGAGTATATTTTTCAACTACCTGACCACTTCTGGCTGTTTTTTTACGTTTGTGATTGGTTTCAAATTTGAATCAGACCCTCTCCATTGAAATAGAAAGTCTCTAACTTCTTTGATCTTTGAGGGTTACCTGTGTTAACTGGACAGCAGGGGCTCTCTAGTAAACAGATAAAAATACAAGTGCCTTCAGTGTCTAGGATCGTGTACATTGTAAGTGAATACTTGGGTAGAGGGCATCCCTATATCTGTGGTTTGTTCTCAGTGTGTGCGTGTGTGTGAATGTGAGGTCAATGTAACATCCTATGCTGTACCTTTTACTTCACAGCATGCTATACCGTTCAGGAATTGAAGTGGTCAAGAGGCTTCTGTGATTTGGAGCTTGGGTTATGGAGTCAAGCTTCTGGGTCTTGCACTAGGTTTTACCACTGTCCAACCCACGTGCGTTCCTTAGCCTGTCCCATCATCTGTTAAATGTGGCACTCACAGGGCCTCTGCCCCGGGATAACCATGAAGACCGAATGGCAGAAATGAAAATTGATTTGCAATGTGCTCACTCTCAGTTGGTGGCAATGCTTCCATTTCTGGCAGAATGGTGGGCACCTCACAGAGCTGATCATTACTCGTCGTGTGTCTGGTAAAGAGATGAGGGGAAAGCCTCTCCCTCATTCAGCAGAGATTGGCTTGCATCCACGTCAACCCGGATTTCACTAATGCTGCCATGCTAAGTCCTCCAATGAATCTGAGACCTGCCCCGTGACTCCTTGTCGTAATTGGCTGGCCTGGGTTAAGTACGAGGGCTAATCGCTCCGCTCTGGCCTCTGGGTTTGGCTGTTTTGCTCCATATACTTATGTAAACAGGTGTTCTCTATGTAAACATTTGTGGAAGTCAAAAATACCAAAACAGATTAAATATAGAAGCAGACTGGATGCTACATCAGTGTTTTCGCCACAGCGAGAAAACATCGTCTGTTAATTTTCATTCTTGGGGCTAGTGTGAGTTCTGTTGGCTTGATAGTGTTCCTGCAGCTGATTGATCAGCTCATCTGGGATTTTGTACCTACCACCCTCTGCATCTGAACGTTTAAGGGTTATGCTGTTGAAACGTCCACATCGTGGGTCTCTTTCTTCTACATAAAGAGGCGCCCTGAACCAGATCACCGAGAGTGTGGGAGAAGAGCAGAGACAGCTGCCTCTCTGATGGGTGGCAGAAGTGCCACCCACTCATGTCTTGGCTCCTCCGCCCGCTGGGGAGGTGGGTCATTCTGGACGTGTGGAGTACGGCTTTGATTCTTTCAAGTGATGGTTTTACTAGAAAGGGGAAAACTTCCTTTTCTTTGCTCAGTGGCCTTACCTCCTGTTTCCCAGTCATTGGAACTAATGGCTTCCAATTTCTTTCTTTTCTCCTTTAGACACACCGTTGTTCTGTCTATCGATATTTCTTTTACATTTTTTTTTCTGTTGGAACTGCTGGCATGTTCTCAGCCAGCCTGAGGGCTGGCATCTGGGTTGTCTGTAGCCCTGGCTCTTCCAGGCTTGCATGGCTCACACTCTGAGTCCTTGGGTGTTCCTGGGTTGGTAGGATCAGAGAGGATACCTGCAGGGGAGAACAGTGGCTGTACTGAGTGATTCTGGGGAAGGCGGTGGGCTCCCTCTTTCATGTCAGGATTTCTGCTGCAGGCTGCCTTTTGCATTCACGCCTATTTTTATATTTTCTTCAAAGCATTTTCTCAAGTGATAACAGTCATTAACTTCTTTGTTGCCAAATGAAGTACGAGGGATTTAGTGTGGCTGGTAAGAAATGAGAACCTCCGCTCAGACCTTTTCGGAGGAGTTGTTCAGAAAGAACAGTTGAACTCCCGAGTTTTTATGTCTTTTTTTTTTTTTTGGCCTGAGATTTGGAGAGTATTAAATTGATCTCATATTCTGGAATTGAGCGATCAAAAGAAGCTCCTCAAGTCATACGGTCATGTGATGTCTATGCACATTAGTCCTTTGAAGGCACAAGATTAAAGTTCCTCAAGGCCCCAGTTCTGATCACTCCATAGTTCTCCATCTCTCTGGGCTATTCTGAGCTTTGGATTCGGAGCCATGGCCTCATTTTGTGGGCTGGTTGTCAAGTCTCCCTGTAATGGCCATAGTCGGTCCAACCTCAAAGGATAGCTCTTGCAATTAAGCAGACGCCGGTGGGTGAAGCAGCGTGCGCTGCAGGTGTCAATAAAACATAAGGCAGAAGAGGCGAAACACTAAAAGCTCCTTAGAACCTCGCTGTTTGCCCATTATCCAGTCTGAATGTTCTGGTGCCAGTTTGTAGATGATGGCCTGGAATGACCTCCTAACCGCTTCTCTCCTCGCCAGGTAGACAATTCCACTCTTCCTTTGCCATAAAACAGGGCGTGCCTTTTAAACCAGGACCCTCTGTGTTTCATTTTAATGGTGAATCAGGAGCTTCTTGAAGTAGTCCTTCATCTTGCCAGACTCAATAACATTGTACTCTGTTTCATTAAGGAAGAAAACGCTGGCCCTGACCTCTTAAACTGACAGCAGGGAGGTTGTGACCTGCCATTTGAGAAACGGTGGTCTGGAAGGCTCTCCGTCCTCATTTCGTAACATCCTTAGCCCTCCCTGGAGTCCCGCACCCCTCATGAAATCCTCCCTCATCTTGGCATCTGGTGCCTTCTATGACCTTATCACTTTTCTCCATCTCATTTACAGCATTTACTGCAGATTGGCTCTTATGCTAATTACTGATTTACAGCTTATCTTTGTGGCTTGATGGTGAGTGTGTCAGGGTGGGCAGGTCACGGGCTCTGTGCAAACCTCATCCATCACGCCACGCGTGCTGCAGAGTGTCCTGGCCGCTGAAGCCCCTGGAAGCTGCACAGTGGCCCGGATGCTCCCCTACCTTTGTGCTGACATTTGAAAGCCACCAAATTAGACCACCATTGCTATTGCTCCAGTGGCTTGATTATCTACTGGGCTGACTTGATTTCATGCATATCTGAAAAAGGATGGCATTAAGTTGGTGTTGATGATTTTTAAACCTTGAAACTTTGCACCTTTACCGCAGAAGCGACTTCGCATGTGTTTCTGTGTTGATCTGTAGGTCCGTGACAGGAGAGAGTGTATGTGCAGCATTTTACTCATTTATAGTGGAGCCTTTTACCTACTGTATAAAAGCATCAAGGGGAGGAGGAAGAAGACAGATACCTTAATTACACACCAGCTCTCACGTTCGGAGCTCAGTTTTGTGCTTCTAATGATGGCATTCAGAAAAGAGCAGGGCTCATTTTATGTTTACACAAATTATCTACCCAAAGGCTGACCTTATTTAAAGTAAGTGATTCAATTTAGGAAGGTTGTTTTAGTCCCCCATTTGATCTACTTTCAGAAGCTTGACTGATGTAATAGGACCTGCCCTGTACCATCTCGACTAACAGATGTCGCCTTGGTCCCATCAGTCTTGGGGCAGTACCTTGATTAGAATACACGCCGTTCTTGTACTTCCCAGACTTTATAATTTGAGAAATAAATGAATGCCGTTTATGAATTTCTTTAGAACTACCTGCCAGAAGCATCCAGGAACTCATAACTTAAGAAGATAAACAGTGAGTGAAGCAAACAGTTAAAGGACGAAAATGGAAACCCCAATGAGTGCACTGTCAAATCTGGGAAGGGTTGGTCACTATTGCACCCTTTGGGAAGACTTTTTATTTAAATTATTCACAATGGATTTTGTTTTGACATTTTCATACATGAATACAATGTATTTCGTTATGACATTTTCATACATGAACACAATGTATTTCGTTATGACATTCCCATACATGAACACAATGTATTTTGTTATGACATTCCCATACATGAACACAATGTATTTCGTTATGACATTCCCATACATGAACACAATGTATTTTTACCATGTTCACCCAGCTATTCCCCTTATTCTTCCCAACTGGGCCCCCAGGAACTTTGATGTCTCTCCCTCCCCTGGCAGCCATTAACTGGAATAAACTGGTACACACTTCCTATAATGACTTGCTTTTCGAGGCTTGATGGACTTCTTGGCATATTTAGCGAGTCTGTTCATCCATAGGCAAATTTCTCTTTTGGGCACCCAACACTTACGGAGACTTTGAGATGGGTTTCGTTGAATTCCGCACTCAGCGAATTTGCAGACAAGTTGCCTTATTTGGATTCCTTTCCATCCCGCCTGCCACTTACCCCAGCTAAAATGTATGTCAGAGGAATCTGGGTTCATCTTCAAGGAGATTTGGAGGAAATCTCCCTTCAGTATTTAAAGTGCTCGACAGAGTCATGTTCACGTGGACGCTGGTGCTGAGGTCAGGAAGTTAAAGCCGGTGGCTTATTTACATGACTGGCAGAAAGCTGGTCTGATAGGATTGACATGGGGCACTAATTAATCACCCAGGGTCTCCCCATTCACTAATCATATTGCAGGAAACTTCCCTGCTGGCTGAGGCTCAAGGGCAAACTGTGGGCTTCCCGCCAGCTTATTTTTCATAGGCATTATGCTACTGCTATGAATTAATGCAAGCCTAATATATTCTGTCAGTGGTTCATTCTCCCATGGCGATCTTCTCCGGTTAAACAGCTTTAAATGAAATTTTATATTAAGTATGAAAAGAAGTTTCTTTCAAATGAGGAAAGGGGGATTAAAACACCCTCTCTGTAATCTTTCCCCCCACAGTATATACTCTTTCCATTCTGATAGGAATCTGCTAGATTAATTGTATAAAGCACAGATGGCCATGTCAGTTTCTTTCCGTTATCTGAGAAGTGACCTTCTATTAAGCTTAGGGAACGTTCTCCATTACGTTTTAATTGCAGCAGCAGTGTGTTTATTAAGTGCCTCCTGCACGCAAAATGTCTTAACCACCAGATCTTCCGTCTGCCTCTGTGAACAGAGTTACTGCTTCTGCGTATCCTTGTGAAGCCAATTCTGTCAACTTGCCCAGGGTCACATTTGGTAAATGCTGGGGTCTGTTTTAAGCCAGACTTTGTCATTTAAGGTCTTGTTTATTGGGGCATATTACTGTTTCTAATTCATCAGTCCTTCTAGACTTTTCTTTTACCTTGGAAAGTGTCAGCAGCCTTAATCTTTAGTAATAAAGTTTCTGTTTTCATAGACTCTTTGTACTCGTCGGAATCAGCTGTTTTAGAAGCAGGTTGACTTCGAGTACATTTTTCCATCCCTTCAGTTCACTTCGCCATCATGGTGCTTTATTCAGAGAGCCAGGGGAAATAAATATAGCTTATTCATATCCCTCATGCTGTTCTTCATCACTCTTCAAAACAAAATTCTAATAGAAAATTCCAGAGCATGTTCACATGGATACGTTCCAAGGTGGCGTCTGTTGAGAGCTCAGCCGTCCGTTTTCTTCAGGCCGCGCATGGTATGGCTACAGCTTATCTTGTATGCAAATGCATTTCCAAAAGTCTGGGAAATAAACTCTTATATAAAAGAACATATATATGGTTCACGTGTCAAAACCCGTTCCCCGTCCCTAACTGCAGAGAGCAGGTTGATTGATACTTGGTGGCGTCTGGGTTTCCTGTGAGGCACCTACTCCTTAGTATGCAGAGTGGATATTCTTGGCTGAAAGGGATCCATCCCGTTTCTTTTTATAGTGTCATGAAAAGTTGGAAAGAGGGAAAACTGAGCTGAACATACAGAATAAATAACTAAATACTGCCGGCAGGCTGCCCTCTTGTTTTCAGGCATCTCCCTCCCACCTCCTTTGTGAGTCCCTGAGCCAGTGAAGCTGATCAAAGATTCATCAGTGTATAGAGCATTTTATATAGAGGCTGTTTGTCACCCACAACAAAGGGCTAATTGCCCATGGGCCGCCTTTCACATGGTAATCAATGAATTTGGATCTCCTCGGTGTATTCTCTGTATCTTATATTCATCTTCTCAAGTTAGTTTTTTTCTCTAGGTTTTGATTGAATGTAAAGGATCAGAGAGATTACGTCAACCCAGTGAAAGCATTAAGGGGATTTATAACACGGGCCTGGAAATGTCAGAAAGAGCTGGGAGTGAAGGCACCTGCCACCACTTTCCTTGTGAACGGCTTGATCAGAATTATAACTTGTAATAGCTGTTAATAAGGCCCCATAGTGTTTCTAGGAAGGGACGTGTTTCTCTTGGGACCTATCGTCTCAGAAGACCCACTGTGGGGTAATTCACTTCCTGTCTGAAGAGGGACCCAAGGTAACTGTTGGGCTTTCTTGGGCGCCTTTGTTACTAATACTATCTGTGTGTGTTCACTTCTGATGTTCCCTAACTCCAATGAGAAATTAGACTGTGTTCAACATGGTTTTTTGGCTGAATGTGGTCTGTGTGTCTGTGTGATTGTGTATGTGTTCAAGACACATATATGGCCTTACATTTGAGTGTCACAGAGTGAGCTAAACAGACAAAAATCTCTACTTCTCTGGAGCTTGTGTTTCCATAAATACCCCCATTTTGTGTATTTGGAAACTGAGGAGCGGGAGTTTGGATGGCTTGGCCAGGCTCACGTATTTGGGATTCAGACCTAACGTAAGATGGAAAGGCAGGAAAATGTTTGGAGACAAAGAGAAGGGAAAGGGAGCCCCTCAACCAGGAATTTAGCTGACACCAGCCACTCAGTTGCATCAAAGCGAGAATTTCTACGCTATTAATAACTGCTTAAGGCCTTTCTCCCTTCCCAGCTATAAACCTACAGTTTTCTAGGAATTTCCCCCAGACACCCCACTTACAGGGGAAGGACACAGACTAACCTGCTCCCCTCGTATAACCCCAGTGGCTTCTGGTTCATTACATATAATCCACCCAAGGCGTCTCTGGAACCACCTCATAATCTCACACATAAAAAAGAATGACGGGAAAAAGATATCTCAGCAGTCTTTTGGGCCGTAACTTGAGAGGCACCAAAATGTGACTCTTGGCACTAAGTCCTCTGGAGTCTCCTTGTAGTCTTGGCCCAGATGTTCCTAACGCTTTTCCTTTGGCTGGCATCTTTCTCTCCAGGTAGGCTACACGGCCCTCCAGTTTGTCTTACTGCTAGCAGCCTGGCCCCCTTCTCTGCATTCTCTGTGCAGTAGAGAATAAGTTTCCAAGTTGCAAGCAGGGTCCCTGCCCCTATTCTGCTTGGAGTATTCACTTGGTTTCCCGTGGCTTGCTGGCTTCTGAGTGTTCACACCACATGTGCTGAGCATGCCCTAGATTAGCTCTCTAGCCTCAAGGTTCTCTAACTTCAAAACCACCCACCAGGGGTCAGAGAGATGGCTGAGCTCTTCCCAGCACCCCTTGATCTTGCAGAGGACTCAGGTGTGCTTTCTAGTACCTATATGGTACCTTACTCAGCCACTGAGCCCCAGGGCTCCCAGCACTTCCTTCTGGCCTCTGTGGGCACCACACACACACATGGTACACATTCATATATATGCAGGCAAAACACTCATGTGCATAACATAAAAACAAATCTTTTTAAAAAGCCGTGTCACAGCGACCTTGCGGACATGTCACCTGGAGAGCTCGCTGGCTTTGGCCAGTGTCCGTGGCGTAGGACAGGAGATTCCTGAGACCCTCCATTTCAAATAAGTCTCCCGGTGCTGTTACTGGTGCAGAGCCATCCCGTGAGCGAGCGCTGTCAGCCGGGATCCCTGTGGTCCACTTGCAGACTCCTGAAGGGGTTCACTGTGTCAGACTTTGATCTTCTGCATAAACCTTTGCCTCTGCAGGAGAGGGCTCCCTTTGCCTTCCCTTTCAAATACAGAGCAAGTGTTGCTTCCTAGGAAGCTTCTTCTGACAGCACCCCCCAACCCCAGTGCCTCTGTTTCCATGGCAACTTGTCTATGCCTCTGGGAAGGCTCCATTCCCTGAGCCTAAGTTATGGTTTTATTTATGTGCCCCCATTTGTTCTTTAATAAAAGGCAACATCTATTATCTCTTCCTTCCTTCCTTCCTTCCTTCCTTCCTTCCTTCCTTCCTTCCTTCCTTCCTCTCCTTCCTTTTTTCCTTTTTCTTTTTCTTTTTTCAAGACAGGATTTCTCTCTGTAGCCCTGGCTGTCCTGGAACTCGCTCGATAGACCAGGCTGGTCTCGAACTCGGATGTCTCCCCATCTCTGCCTCCCAAGTATTGGGATTAAAGGTGTGTGCCGCCACAGCCTGACTTTGTCATTCACCTTTCTATCCCTGGCACCTAGCGTGATGCTGGCTCAGTACTGAATATATGAAATCTTGAGTGATGTAACCCTTCTTGCACCCTTAAAATGAGGAATCCTGTTTTAAATATATTTGGGTTCCCTTAAAACACGTCTGTTATGATTCGCTTTTAAGTTTACAAGGTATTTCCGCACAGAGGTCATGAACCTAAGAACACTGAGCTTCCAGACAGGGTCCCTGCGTTCTGGACCGCTTGCTGTTTGACTCAGACGGTGGGAGCTTGGTCACTGGGGTTCATGCTTGGCTGCAGACTCGCTTCTCGTGCCTGGAGTCTGCCATACTCCCAGTCCATCTCAGCCTCAGACCATCCCCTCCGCTGTGTTTTCAGCCTTGGCTTTATCTGATGGCTGGGGGAGGGGTAACAAATGGAACAGCCCTGTCAGTGAGCGAAGACTAGTGAGCTGTAAGCCTGAACCTTCCACGTTTCTATCCAAAAGTGGATAACTAATCCCTCACGTTCCTTTTTACGTGCTTGCATTGCCTGGGCCATTTCCAAGAATATGGCTTTTATTGCTTACATAGCCCTCCTCCTCGGCATCTCATATTACTAGCTCTTGCTAAAATGCCAAGGTCCAAACTCTAACCAAGAGCTTTCTAAGCCAGGCTGTCCCAGACTGTGGGCATTTCTTTAAGGCCTTCTCCTGGAACAGTGCATGTTCAAAGGCAAGAGCCCTTTCATCCACCCTGGGAAGATACTGCTGGCCCATCGTGCTGGGCAGTTCCAAAGAGGCCCCTTTCCTGGTCCCTTATTCCTTTCCCAGGCTCTGTGTGATGTACTGCTTCCTGCTTCCTGATCCAGTCCTTGGATTCGAGCCCTGGCCATCCGTGTCCACAGTTCCATAAACAAGCCAAGGGTAGCTTTCAGGTGGATGTGTGGACTACATTATATATTCCCTCTCATGCCAGGTCCCGACAGCTGGCCCAGCAGTTTAGAACACCTGGAAAAAAATAGCACCCTCCTTCCTACAGGGCAAAGGGAGCTCCTGAGAACTATGGTTCTAGGCTACTCTAAATGTTTCGCTCATAGCGTGAGAATTATCTGTGTCTTAGGACTTTGTGGCTGCATGTAACAAAGTCCCCTGAAGCAGCTTGAGCTGAGGAGCTTGTTGTACTAGAAACCCAGGGATGTCACATGGAAGCCAGCCTCAGAATGGATTCCCAGGTTCCCCATGTGAGTCACCGGTAGCAGTAATGTCTGGTCTCCATTCTCCTCAGCACAGACTACCTCTCTAATTTCTTCATTGTGTAGGGAGACTGATGCTACCAAAAGTCATTGCATATAGACCAAGACTCCTGGGAAAGGCCACAATGTGGCTTTGCCAAGGGCTGTGTGTCTTAGGTTTCTCTTACTGTGATAGAGCACCAATGACCAAAAGCAGCTTAGGAGGAAAGGGTTTGTTTCATCTTACAGGTCACAGTTCATCACAGAGAATTCAGGGCAGAAACCTGAGGTCTTAGCTGATGCAGAGGCTGTTTGCTTACTGGCTTGTTCCTCGTGGCTTGCTCGGCCTGCTTTCTTATATGATCCAGGTCCACCTGCCCAGGGATGGCACCACCCCTAATCTGCTGGGCCCTCCCACATCAATCACTAAGAAAATGCCCCCACAGGCCAATTTGGTAGAAGCATTTTCTCAATTAAGGTTTCTTCTTCTCAGATAACTCTAGCTTGTGTCAAGTTGAGAAAAAAAAACCCTATCCAGAACATGGAGAATGATTTCGTCAGTCATGTTACCAGCCTTGGTGGACCCACATGTCCAGAGAAAGGAAGTGATATTCAGCCCATGCATGTAGGACATCAGACCAAAACAAGGAGTGGTGGGCAAGGGCCAGAAGATGTGAGAAAACCCCTAATAGACGGGGCTGGTGAGCTGGCTTAGTGGGTAAACCACCAGCCATGTGAGCTGGAGGATGGGAGTGGGTTCAGCCCAAGCACCACATAGATGCAGGGTAGCTGTGGCAGCCTGCCTGTGATGCCAGCGGTCAGGAGGCAGAGACAAGGAAAGGGTTCCCCGAGCAAGCTGGGTAGCCAGCTCTGGGTTCAAATAAGACTCTTTGTCCCAGTATATAAGGTGGAGGGTAATCATGGCAGACATCTGACGGCAGCCTCTGGCCTCTGCCCTTGTGTGTGCACATAACTGCCTACGTATTTGAAAACATGCATGAATACATGAACGCCACACACACACATACACGGGGGGGTGATCTGGGAGAAATTTCATTTATTCATTCATGTATCTGTCTATCTACATACTTATGTTTGTATTTTTCTGGAATCAAACCTAGGGCCTGTGTATGATAGCTAAGCATTCTGAGCTAGCGTTCCCAGCCTGAGAAATGTCTTTCAATGTGGATCCCCAAATTTGGTGGGGTTAAGTATTTTGGAGCCATTCAGCCAGACTGCCATGAAAAGAAATAGAAAACATTCCAAACTCTAGTTTGTTTGTGTCTCTTAAATATGTAGATACTTGATGAACTATTCTGGAAGGACCCCCAGCTGGTGACAGAAGAAAGAACTGAACGGAACCCAGGTGCTTGGTTTGTCCATGTGCTCTATGATTAGAACAGGTCCTGATCGCCTATTGTCTGACAGGAGGCATTGTCATTTGTTTCCAGTCCTGTGTGCTCCTGCAGACGTGGCAGGGCCATCTCTTGGTGGTAGGGGAGCTCTGAGGAGACAGGGCCTGTGTTTGTCTTGCATCAGGTGTTTGCTGATGCTGAGAGGTGAGCCAGGAGTCAGGATGACCACTGTGGATGGTAGGAGCTGGGGCTCACATTGGAACGTCTGAAGAGAGATCGGGCCAGGGAGTAATCTGTATGGAATACTTGCTGTCCTGAACAGTGAGATCTGCCTGTTGACTCACTTGGTCTCATAGACCCCCACAGTTTTTAGCAGTTAGGTATATTACACGTTAGATCTCTCTCAGGCAAGGACTGCAGAGCCCTGGGAAGCCAGAGACCCTTCAGGGATTCTTGTTCCCCCAGGGGACACACCACAGCCTTCACTGTGGCCCAGGAAGCCTGACACAGCCTGGCTACTGTGCTGTTTCCCGGCCTCTGGCACTTTATGCCACACATTGTTCCCCTCTGTTCAGGGCCTCAGCCCAGATGTCTGGCTTCGGCTAGGATGCTGTTCCAACATCCGCCAGTCAACTCCTTCATCCCTTCATGGTGCCACAATACTCATAGGTGTTTTTTCTTTAAGATTTATTTTGTTTTTATTTGTCTGTGTGTGCACACCCACTGGAGCCAGAAGAGGATGTTTAACCCTGGAAGCTGAAGTTACTGGTGGTCGTAAGCTACCCAACCTGGGCGCTAGGACCACGCCAATCTTCTGCAACAGCAGCAGACTCCACGTCTGAGTCATCGTATATTAATTCCTGCCCCTCACATGGGCTTCTTGGCGGAGACCCCCTGGTCTGTTTGTGTTCACACTGCCTTCCATGGTGCTTTCATCTCCTCACACTGTCCCCACCCTCTGCTGCCCTATGCATCCCACTTGTTTGTGGCTTTTATTGCTAGTCTCTCCTTGCACACCCCAGCTAGCCTGTCAGTGTTACAAAGTAGCCAGTTGTCCCGTGTTCCCTGACTTGTCCGAAGCCCTCCAGTGACTGCATTGCCCAGTGCATACCGCCTTTCCCGTGACACGCAACTGCTCAGTGATGGGCTAGAGCGCTGTAGGCAGTATGTACTCAGAGCACGCCAAGGACGGCCCTGTGACCATGTCAAGTGAGAGACACTGACCTTGGCCTCGATGGGGAATGTCCTGGTTACAGGCTTGAGTTTTATCTGTCATGCCACCTTATCAAGGCAGTTCTGGACAGTTTGTATAAACCGGGACACCAGAACCCAGTGGCAAGAGTTGGATTGACTTTTTGTGTATTGAATTTTCCACCAGCCCAGACTTCCTTCTTTGCCATGGCAGGAATTGTCCCCGGGAATCCTTTACTCTTGAAATAAGTCCCTACTCTGTGAAGGCAGGCATTGTCTTCGTGTATGCACTTAGCATGCCTATGTAAGCTGGCTACCCATGTACTGGAACTCTAGTGCTGGCTCAGAATAAAGGGCGACAGAAAGCGTGTGTTGCAGCTTCAGACAACACCTCCTCCGCTGGCTCGTCCTGCACTGTCCGAAGACAGCCTCAGGTGCCCCTGTCCTGTTTATTCAGGGCAGAGATGTTGAAGATTTCTTTAGACATTCGGCAGAACAGTAATTCCTCCTTCCATTGTTTCTTAGGCAGGAACTGAGTCTCTACCACCTTTTAGCTTCCTGGTGCTGATCTTGAACGTTGCTCAGTCTAGGCAGATGCCAGGGATGAATCTGTTGCTCTTTAAGTAGACAGGAGTAAAGAGTATCAGTTTAGAAGATGCCTGGGGATGCCAGTGAGCTACTACCTCGCATGTAGTTCCCCCCCCCCGCACCCTTTCTTTTTGACTAAAACTAGCAGAAGTGGTAGTAATATTTGGTGATTTTAAAATAATTTAGTTTTCAAAAATACAAAACGTGAGATTTGCTTCACAGAGAATTCAGATAACAGCCAAGTATTCTTCAAGAACAACATCCTTCAGAATTGCCACTAGGTCCCACCAGCTCCAAAAACAGCATCCGGAAGGTGGTCTGTCTGCAGAGCAGTGCGTTGTATTTCCCCTGTCCTGGAAGCTGAAGATGGGGCCCCCAGTGGAATGTTGAAGGGCCAAAGTCTCCAGGTATAAGGCCAATTGCCTTCACACCTCTGTCCTGTGGTACTGAAAATGTCACTTTAGCTTCCCAGTCGCTCTTGGTTGTGCCCGCTTCTCCTCCACATGCTGGACACAGCCAGTTCCTGTCTGCATTTCCAAGCCTCCTCCTTTGGGTCCCTGTGGATCCACTCCAGACGTCTGCAATCCACATGGTGGTTCTTTTCATCAGTACCAGCCTGCCCCACCCACTCCCACCCACCACACAGATGGTCCCTGAGAAACTTCCTGTCACTAGGGTGATGAATGGGCGCCTTACAAGGAGCAAATGTACTGTGCCACACTTGCTTTTCTGATTGCATGCCATGTCCCTCCCACTTGCTGTGTCCCTGCCACACCAATCTCCCGGCAGACTCGGCAGGCAACTTATAACGCTCTTCCTACCACGAGGCAATTTTACTCTTTCATTATTTGATTATTGCCTCTAACTGAACTGTACCCTGTTGCAAACAAGAGCTGTGTCTGCTTGCTTACCTCTGTGTATCTTGAGACGTGTAGGGTCAGGTACAAAGTTGCAGCGCAGAGACACGTGAAGACTGTAAAGGGGTGGATTAGTGGCTTTTTGAAGTATCCATTTAGTACCAGTTAGGCTGAGACACTGTTCCATTCCGAGATAATGGAGAGTCTGCCAGGATGAAAATAACTGGATATGGAAGAGGTTTTTCCACTTGACGAGGCAGCAGATGCATTCTTCTGGAATCACCCCATTAGACTTATTTTCCTCTCTGGCTTTGCCAAGGGATCAGTTGCGCTGGTCCTGGAAGCCAAGTCTAGCAGGCTTCCATCATTGTGCCATTCGCTGTTTCCACGGGGGGGCCATTCTCAGTTCTGTCAAAAGAATGTGCCTTTGATGCCTAGACATCAGAGGAGCAACTGAGAGGATCAGTGCGAGCATTTCCCAATACCCCTATCCCTGAGCTGGGTCTGCAGACGATGTTTTCAACGTAGTGGGAAAGCACAGGGTGGACGTCCCTAATCTGGAAGCTTGGGTTTGGTTCCCAGCACCTACGTGGCAGTTTATAATTATCTGTAACTCCTGTTCCAGAGGATCTGATGCTGGCTTCTGCCTTCTATGGGCACTGCAAGCAAAACGCCCATACACAAAAAAATAGATGAAATATTTTTAAAAGTTAAGGGAATATGCAACAGTACCTATTCCCTGAGTGACCCTGGCTCAAGCACCTACCTGTGCAATGCTGGGGAAAACACCTATTTAGTTATTAGTTAAATATGAGTAATCACAGGTATCTACTGCATACTTTAGGCCAACATTATTCCGCACAAATGTAATTTAACGCAAGCTACAAATAAAACACATTTTCCAGGAATTATACTGAAAAAAAGAAAAGATAAAATTAATTGTAAGTTTATATTTGCCAAATAGATCTAAAATATTAACGTTTCAACATAGAGTAAATAACAAAACAGCCATTAATGGGATTTTATATTCTTTTTATTCATATCCCATCTTCGAGCCTACTTGGTGTGCATTTAACACTTGCCTCCGTACCTCAGTTCGAACTAGTTGCTTTTCAGATGATCACTGGTGAGTACCGACCACATTGTTAGTAGCACTGCTTTTGCAAATTTACGTTCAAAGCAGAATCTCATGGCCAGACATGGTAGCACATGCCCTTAATCTCAGGACTTGGGAGGCAGAGGCAGTCAAGGCCAGCCAGTCTAGTCTACAAAGCAAGTTCTAGGCCAGCCCAAGATCCACGCTGAGATCTGTCTCAAAAAAAAAAAAACAACAAAAGTAAACTTAATAAAACAAAGCAAAACATTTTCTTAGTGGCAAGACCCTGTTGCTGAAGATACAAGATGCCTTTCGTTGCAGGACAGAGATATCAGGCTGGAACTGACCTGGAATCTTCTTTCCTACTGCATAGCTTTCATGTGACAAAAGGTTCTAGGCAGGCTCTTGGGGGGGGGGAGGAGAGAAAAGTCATCAGTGGACCTACCGAGTGGTGAATCCTGCATGCTACAGTACAAAGCTTACAGGGACAATGTGCCCGCATGTACAGTAGTGGCATGACCATAAGCAACTGCTTTCTAATTAGATTTGAGGCCTACTCTGTGGAGAGAGTTCATGGCTGGTGAAAAGCCTGTGGACAAGGTCCTTGGAAGCAACATGCTATTGTTGTTGTGGCAAACAGACATGTTGCCAAACTTCCTTCTAAATATGTATGTTTACATACATAGCTTAGTGTTACTCTCAGCCTTGATCAGGGAAGCTTTTTGTAGTAGGCACTAGTTAGTATGGAGTCTTAGAAAACTCATCAAATGCTGAGAATAAGTGCTCAGCCTTAAGTAGGGCATCCCTGTCAATCTCCCTGAGGCTCAGGGAGCCTCATGGGAGAGGGAATAGGAAGGGTGCTGCGAAATGCTGCCCTCTGGACACGACCATTGCATCTGAGAACTCCAAGCAGCTGCGGCCACCTGCATAAGACTTGCACAAGGTCGTGCCAATCCAGTCATTGCTGCATGGCCGAGGGAGGGGCTCACGAAGCTCCACCCTTCCCTGATGAGAAGTTGGCAATTGAAGCCTGCTGGGGCTGGAGGAGTCGTTTTTTTCTTTGGGAGTGTGACCCGCACTCATTTAGACAGCACTGACGGGACTCCGTGAGTTATCAATGAAAGAGAACATGGAGATGGGAGAGACACATGGGGCGTGCCTTGGGAGAGTAAGAGGAGGAGTTGGAGGTGGCTACAATACAGATTCATTGTATGCGTGCATGAAAATAAAAAAATCTAGTATCTTGGGGCTGAGAGTATAGTTTAGTGACAGACACCAGCATGGCTGTGTAAGAGGCCCAAAGTTGGCCCCAGCACCACAAACAGAAATGAAAACAGTATCTTTGTTCACTTTTTGCATTCAACAAATTTAGACAAAAGTATCACTACTCATTTTACAACTCCAAGAGTTTGATGGACAGGCGTTCATGCCATGCACTCACAGACACTGCTGGGTGGGATGCGTGCCGGCTTTGGTTTGATTCCATCTCAGAGGAGTAGCAGGCTGCCATTCGTTCACAGCGCTCCTCTGCAGCAGTCTCTCTGGGCTGCAGAGCGAGGTCAGCGTGGGTTTCTGGGCACCTTTCCTTTGGGAAGCGGGAAGGGGAAAACCGCTCCAAGTGCTGCGTGCCTGTCTCTGGGGTTTGGCTCTTCTCTCTTAATTATTTGGAGCTGGAACAACTTGATTTTAAAACAAAACATATGGGCTGAGAGCAGTTGGGAGGCTATTGGCTGCTGATGTAGTCCTGAAGGTATGCAGCAAGCCGAGCCCCCCCACCCCCACCCCCGTGCCGTTTGCTCTCTTAAGTATGGAACACTTCCCATTAATTTCAAACCCCCTTTCCAAATTCCTGAACCCTTCTTTGGAAAGACACAAGTCAAACAGGAAACACTGATGCAAAATTGTAAAGGAAATTATGAGTCTCTCTGTCTTTTTCTTTCTCCTCTGTGGAAAACCATCTCTTTCCAAGTTTTTTATTCTGATTCTCGAAAGAAAAGAAAAAATGTCCCCCAAGTGCCAAGGGGAGAAAGGAGACCTGTAAAGAGTAGAAAGTCCCGCACCCCACCCTCACCTGAACTTCCTGCTTTTCTCCACGCTCAACACCAGAATGGAGATCGCCCCTTCGATAGTCGGTCCTTCTGTGAAGCCATATTGTCCCTTCTCGCTTGAGATAGAGTCTCTTGGAGCCAAGGCTGGGCTGGAACGCTCGGTTCTCCTGCCTTCGCCTCCCCGTGTGAGATTATAGGTCTCTTACTGTCTCTTACTTCAGCACTTCCTCTTCTTGCTGGCCTCATGGCAGGTGACATCCTGATCATGTCTCATAAAATTCTGACCTGAACGTGATCCACTTCTGTCCCAGGTGAGAATGGGAATTCATTAGAACTGGTGAGAACACGTGCCCTCGGCCAGATCTCCGTTTCTCCACTGAGCTCTGTGATCTACACACCTTACTGAAACTTGTTTTCCCTTTTCCTTAAAAGGAGCCAGTATAGAGCCAATTTCAGAGTAAAACTGTCGTGATGCTCAAAAACAAAAGCAAAACAGCCTCCATCATAGTGAGCGTGGAAAGAGTGAGTGGCTGGCACAGGTGGTGTGCACCCACCTGGCTGGGCAGGGAGACAGGCAGTTGGCCTTGATACCTCCTGTTCCTATCCCACCCACTGCTGGTGGCGAGACAGTGGCTGTCACTGCATCTGGGGCCATGACTGCTGCCACAGAGAACTCTAGCCTTAGAAAGTCAGACTTTCCCACTAGGGTGTATTTTATTTCATTTGCATAAAACAAAGCTAACCGTGACAGCACTTATTAAAGTAGCTCCCTTGGAGCAAGGGGAGGAGGAGTGGAGACCTAATTATTTTCATTTTTATTTTATTTATTTATTTATTGCCGAAGACACGCTAAAGTTTTTCTGTGGGTGTTTAGGATATATTGCACTCTACCTTATTTAAATGTATTGTGTTTTGAGCTCTGGGAAGTTCTACGTGTCTGAGTGACTGATTATCCTTTTTTTCCCACACTCTTCCTCCACTTGGATTTACTGTCTCCCGCCTAAGTGTCAGTCCAAACTCCCTGCTGTGAACGGCAAGGTCTTCCTGGGTGGACAGTTCTTGGGCTTCCCTGAAACTGAAGAATAACCGCCCCCCACTGTTCTGCTCTTCGCCCACCGCTCGCAGTAGACAGCTTTTCTGACATTTAACTTAATCAAGATGTTAGTAAAATAAACAGTGTTCTTACACTGCTGCCGGACTAAAACTGCCCGCCACCCCGCCCCCACCACTTACTTCAGTGTTTGGAAAGTGCAGGTCTCTGTTGAGACTAAAAACAAGGAGTTGGGGGAGGTAGCCAGTCATGTTCAGTCCTGGTCATGGCTTCCTAGCGGGTGGGCAGTCCTGTACCATTGTCACGCAATCTTTGGTGCCCGATCGTAAGACAGGCTGTTATTTTATCACCGGGTGGAGGGGTGATACTGTGAGTTTTAAACCACATTTCAGTTTCAGGGATGATAAACTGTAAAGGGGAAGACGTGTATCTCCTAGCAGACAGGTTATAGTTAAAGTGGTCAGCCCTTTCCACCATCAGCGCTTGCACGCCATGGCCCTCGCATCCCCCCAGAGTGGCCAACTGACAGAGCTGCAGGGTAGTCGGCCTCAGTTCACTGTGCATGGTGTGTGTGTGCCAAGTTATCCGTGGAGGTACGGGATCAGCTTAGACCAGGAAGAGGACTGAAGCCCTTAGAACTACAGTCTTAGTTTCTGAAACAAAACAAAACAAACAAACAAAACCCCCAAGATCTGGGGATTTCTCTGGATCACAATGAACTTGATAGGATTCTTACTACCTTTGAAGGAGCAATAAAAGGATTTGTTGGAGGACATGGGGGGGAGCTTCTGTGCTGTGTCCCCAGTGGGACAGAGATCTCTGTCTCTCTACATGTGTGCCCTTTATGTCCGTGTCTGACGGATGGCTCAGATGCATGAACACACTCACACAAATGTTCATTTCTTTCAAAATGCTACCTGAATATTATAATTCATGATATGAATGACTTTCAGGCACCTGTGGGCCCCACCCCTTCTCACTGTTATAATAATTTTAAGCAAAGAGGCAATGGTATTTCTTTTCCTAGTTAACTCAGCTTTTAAAAGAAAGCTTTTTTTTTGTTCCCTGATCAAGTAATGTAGTAAAGCAATTAATTAAAAACTTAACTTTTGCCAGACAGTGATGTCACATGCCTTTAATCCCAGCAATCAAAAGGCAAAAAGTAGGTGGATCTTTGTGAGTTTAGGCCAGTCTTGTCTACAGAGCTAGTTCCAGGACAGCCAAAGCGACACAAAGAAACCCTGTCACGAAAAACAAAATAAAGAAAAGAAAGCTTATTTTCATGAGTAAAACCGTGGTGTTTTCCCCAACACTTACCCTGATCTCCTCCTTTTCTCTTGCAGTTTTTGGGAATAACGTTTCTTGGAATTGGACTGTGGGCATGGAATGAAAAAGTAAGTTGACCATCACAAAGACAAACAGGTTTGGTTCGAGGCCATATTTCGAATGTTTTGTCTTTGACTACCACAGGGTGAAAACACAATTGTCTGTTGCTGAGGGGAAACATCTTCAAGACTATTCGGGTATCAGCGGTGATCGCTACATCAAAGTAATCACTACAGTCACAGCGTGGTATGGGCAGAGGGGGTGCGACTGGGATTTGACCAAGGCGTAGCCTCACCCCGCTATGATGACCTCATTATGCTTATAAATGTCACTCTGTGACTTGTAACCTTTCACCCCGCCTCGCTTGTCTTTTGAACCCATTTGGAAGATGACTTAAATGTTAAAAAATGGGTTTCCAGCATGCCATGTGGCAGGATGGAAGCCAAATAGAAGTTTCTGTTTGAATATCAGATGGACTCGTCACTGCCACTAAAGAATGTGAACAGGCAGCAGCTGGTCATAAATATTGAGAGATGCTTGAAGTCGATGGTCACATATAGTAGAGAAAAAGGAAACTCTAGAAATACCAAAGGATAGACGCCAAATTGCAGTGAAGATGAGAGTTCTAGGCAGTTTCTGTCCTAAGTTGATGAGTACATTCTTGTTTCCCCTGAGCTTCTCAATGAGTCTTTTTGATTTTCTCTGATCCTCCCTGGGCACCACTGAAATGCAGAAATGAGCCTCACCCCTTCTTGCATCCTTGCTCAGAAGTGAAATCGCTGCAGCGTGATTTGGCTCCACTGCTAAGTCCTCCACCTTGTGAGAGTGAGCAGTGTTGGGATTGGTCAGCGCTCTAGCAAACTTGGGGCTTGGCTTATTCTCCTCTTATCTCCTGGTTGTTTGTCCTCTTGAGTCTGGCTGTGCTCAAGGCCAGGGTTCTTCTGAAGTATTAGATGCCTTAAGAAGCATTATGGGTAAATAGAAAGGAGACCTAAACCAAAGCTCCTGTCAAACAGAAGACTCTGAGATGTCAGTGAGATTTCTACAAGAAGAACCTCTTGCAGACAGACCACATGTGGTAAAGTCAGAGGGAGACCTGAGTTTTACCACTGATTGCGGGCATGGTACTCAGTGGTAGAGCATTGTCTGTAGTCCGTCCCCCACACTGCGCAAAAGGAGAGGAGACATAAGTTCTGTTGACAAAATGCTTGCCACACAAACATGAGGACCTCAGTTCATCCCTACCCTGATGCAAAAAACCAGGTGTTGTCACACATATTTCGAATTCTGTCCTGGGGTGGTAGAGAGAGTAGGATCCCTGGAGCCAGACTGAATCAGGTCCCAGTGAGAGACCCTGCCTCAAAAACATGAGACAGATGCCGCCTAAGGTTAACCTCTGACCTCCACATGCGTATGCACACGTTTGAATGCACACTTAAACACACAGGCACTATGCATATGTGAATGCATACACACATACACACACTTTTTAAAAAAAAAAAAAAAGAAAATAGGCCTCGTGAAATGGCCTAGAGCAGTGGTTCTCAACCTTCCTAACGCTGCAGCCCTTGGACACAGTTCCTCATGTTGTGCTGACCCCCAACATTAAAATTATTTCCTTGCTACTGCTTAACTGTAATTTTGCTACTGTTATGAATAGTATTATAAATATCTGATATGCAGCTCCCAAGGGGGTCATGGCCCACAGGTTGAGAACCACTGGCCTGGAGGGTAAAGGCATTTATTGCCATGCCTGATAACCTGAGTTCCATCCCAGGCCTCATCTAGTAGATGGGGGGAACTGACTGCTGAGGGTTGTTATCTGAACTCCATGGCATGTGTGCCTCATGCACACACACACACATGTACACACACAGACTCTCACATACACACACACAGAGACACATCCATGCAGAGACACACACAATAAATTCATAAATTAATAAAATGTAAGGAAAGAATAAGGAGAAAAAGACACCACCCTTTTATATGTACAGAATGTATCTATAGTATGTAAAATACATTCTGGAAATGCCCTGCTGCCCAGCAAACAGTAACCTTTTGAGTCAAATCCATCCTTATACAAAGTAAGACAAATTAAGTTCCCTGAACAGATAAGTTCATCTGTCACCTTCTCTGTTGAATACCAATCTTCTCCTGGCTTGTGGTTAGCTGCTTCTTCATCCCAGTTAAGCCTTGGGATTTGTCCGTGTGGAATCTGAGAAATTCTCCCTTTAGAACCCTCTGTTTGGTTAAATGCCAGATAACACAGCTTCTTACAACCCCTTTAGTAAGAGCCCATTTCTGACTGCTTTAAAAAAGACACTGGACAGCGTTAAAGAACCAGTTGTCTATCCTAGCAATAAACAGGCAGTGAGTCATTTTGAAGGGTTTTCTTTTTTTTCTTTATGAACTATAATTATGTTTTTATTTTGTTGGTGGCCTCATGTATTTCTTTTCTGGTGAAATACAAAAGCTTCCAAAATTGGCAGCATCACCCAGATAGGTGGGGCACCACCGTGTTCAGAAGAGGATGACATCGCAGTCCTTTGTCAGGGCCGTGGCACTGCTCACGAGTCTGGACCTCAGACACAAAGTTGTAGCAAGGTTGACGCCGAGTCCCTGCCTAGTGCGCTTACATTCTAAGAGAGACGGTCACGGGCTGGAAGGAGGTCACTGACCAGAAACTGCATCCAAATGCTGGCAAGAAACACTAAGCGCAGGCTACATAGAGAGTGACAGGAGACTGGTATCTACCACTCTAGAGTTTGATTGTGACAGTAGTGAGGAACGAACCCAGGGCTTTGGGTATGCTAGGCAATGCTGTTACCGAGCCATAACCCCAGTCCTGAGATGTCCCTTTTAGAGCTCAGAACCAGGCTTCCTGAGGAGGAGGCAGCATTGGGATCTTTATGAAGTAAGAGAGATCCACATAGGAACAGGCTGAGGACATTCCAGGAAGAGCCGACAATGGCCTTGCTGACTCCACCTTGGTAACTGCAGAAGCCCCTTGTCCAAGCAAGACCTTTGAGCCTTTACCAAGCCAGGTTTCAGGTTCAAGGTGAGCCCCAGTCAGGTTGAGGGTGCAGTGTAGTTTGAACCTGCCGAGCTAACACCAGCTTGAGTCAGTAAACTTCCAGACAGAGCTGTGGCATTTCCTTTAAAGGAGGAAGCAAGGACAAAGTTTTGAACCGATTCAAAGCTGGGGTGATGTTAAATCCAGTGCAGGGATCAGACTTCCTGAATGCGCCAAACTTCAAACACATTTCTATGGAATGCAGAAGCAGTGAAGGTAAAAATTACTACCCTTCAAACTTACAATCTTATCAGTCCGAGTTAACATTGCAGGTGAATCCTGGAAAAAAAATTGTTAAATAGTTTTATCTAAATTCCAAGTTGGTCTTGAAGATACAGAGAAGGGCTGTGTCTCCAGGGGAAGCTGGTCTGCCCTTAGTTTTCCGTGACCTCAGGATCTGCTCCTTGGAAAGAATGTTAGCAGTTATAGCACATGAATCACCTCTGTAGCACCCTCGGCAACATGCAGCCGTAGCGAACTCATTTATCCCAGTACCATTACTAAACGCACAGCTTGTGATGGCTCCTGATGCTGGGTCTAGGAAGATGAGTTTGATGAGTGTGACCTCAGATGCAGGAAGGGTATGTACATATTCATAAGAGATATGCTACAATAATGTTGCACTCATGCTTGTTGAGAGCGAATGTGCACGTAACAGTTCCCAGGGCTCCCTATGCGTGCCATTTCTGTCCTTGCGTTGCTTTTACTATTACAAACTTTCTTTTCCATCGGATGAGGGTCATGTACTGTGGGTTTTCACCCTGTTTGGGAGAGCTGTTGGATCCCACAGAATAAATCCTTCCACATACTTGCTCTTGAGGTTTCTGAGGATGGAGCTCTGCTTCCTTTGGGGTTAGCAGACGAAGCGTCTTTTCTCTGGGTGGTCCTCATATGCTGTGGGCTGAAGTCCCATTGCCATCCTCGGTCATGTTCCCCAGGCCTCTCCATCACATATCCTTTCCATCATTGAAAGAGGACTAGAAGAGCCGTAGAGAGCATGCCTAGGGGCTGGAGAGATGGCTCAGCAGTTAAGAGCACTCACTGTTCTTGCAGAAGACCTGGGTTCAGTTCCCAAGGCCCATATGGCAGTTCACAACTGTCTATAACTCCAGTTCCAGGGGATCTAACACCCTTTCTGGCCTATGTGGGCACTTGGGGTACATGGTATATTGCATACAAGCAGACAAAAACGTGCACAGACATAAACTATAGATAAATCTTTTAAATATTTAAGCACTTTTTAAATATATTCTTTTATTTTTCATTCAAAAATTTACACTTCCTCCCTTTCTCCCAGTCCCCTCCAGCTCCCCCACTAACCCTCCTCCCTCCACCTGTTTCCTTAAGAGGGGGCAGGGTACCCTGCCCTGTGGGAAGCCCAAGGCCCTCCCCGCTCCATCTCGGCCTAAGAAGGTATGCATCCATATAGACTAGATTCCCAAAAAACTAATACATGCAGAAGAGATACGTCCCAGTGACATTATCATTGGCTTCTCAGTCAGCCCCCATTGACAGCCACATTCAGAGATTCCGGTTTGATCATATGCTCATTCAGTCCTGGTCCAGCTGGATTTGGTGAGCTCCCATTAGATCAGGCACACTGTGTCTGTTGGTGAACCAGCCTCTCCCAGTCCTGACTTCCTTGTTCATCTTCTCCCACCATCTGCTCTTCGACTGGACCTTGGGAGCTCAGTCCATTGCTCTGATGTGAATGTGGGTCTCTGTCTCTATCCCCATCCATCGGACGAAATTTCTATGGTGATAATCAAGATATTCATCAATCCCCATCAAAATCCCAACAAAATTCTTCACAGACCTTGAGAGAACAATAACTAAGTTTATATGGAAAAACAAAAAGCCCAGGATAGCCAAAACAATCCTATACAATAAAGGAACTTCCGGAGGCATTACCATCCCTGACTTCAAACTCTATTACAGAGATACAGTAATGAAAACAGCTTGGTATTGGCATAAAAACAGAGACATTGACCAATGGAATCGAATTGAAGACCCGGATATTAATCCACAAACCTATGAACACCTCACATTTGACAAAGAAGCTAAAGGTATACAATGGAAGAATGAAAGCATCTTTAACAAATGGTGCTGGCATAACTGGATGTCAACCTGTAGGAGAATGAAAATAGATCCTCATCTATCTCTGTGCACAAAACTCAAATCCAAATGGATTAAAGACCTCAATATAAATCCGACCACACTTAACCTGATAGAAGAGAAAGTGGGAAGTAGCCTGCAATGGGCACAGGAGACCACTTCCTATGTAAAACCCCAGTGGCACAGACAATAAGAGCAACAATGAATAAATGGGACCTCCTGAAACTGAGAAGCTTCTGTAAAGCAAAGGACACTGTCATTAAGACAAAAAGGCATCCTACTGAATGGGAGAAGATCTTCACTAACCCCACATCGGACAAAGGTCTGATCTCCAAAATAT
>PVIU01015235.1:0-49068 GCA_004026605.1 Ondatra zibethicus | reverse complement strand
GTTCCCTCCATTCAGATGACTCTAGCTTCTGTCAAGTTGAGCAAAACTAGCCAGGACATTATGGAACTGAACAGAGATCTCTCAGAAGCAGAAATGAAATGGTAAAGACATGTTTTTCAAAGTGCCCACCATCCTAAGATCTCAGGGGAAAGAAAATAAAAACTACTTTGAGATTTTACTTTATCCCAGTCAGAATGACCAAGATTCTGAAATTAAATGCTGTATGATAATGAAAGGAACAGGGAACTCTAATGCACAGTTAGTGGAAGTAGAAGTCTGTGCTGACACTAAGAAAAATCAGTTCGTAGCTGTTGCTGAGGAAACTAGAAATCAATATACCATATGACTGAAGTATACAATTTCTCTGTATGTATCCCAAAGATTCTATCTTACAAAAGATTAGTCATGTACATTGTTGGTCTAGTCATAATACCTGTGGCATTCAAACAGCCTAGATGTTCATCAGCTGATGGACTGATAATGATAATGTGGTTTCTTTGTTCAAATACACTTTATCCATAAAGAAAAACATAATTATGTAATTTGCAGGTAAATAGATGGAGCTAGAGTAGATTATAATGAGTGAGGTAATCCAGAACCAGAAAGGCAAACATCACACATTCTCTCTTAAATGTGGATGTTTATATTTATGTACTTAGCTTAAAGTTCTGTTAGAAAGAAGAAAACAACAAAGTGATCATTGTGGGGCAGGGGAAGACAGAGCTTCAGTAAATGGGGATAGCAAAACACAGGTGATCAGAAAAAGAACACAAGAAGACTGGGGGGGGAGTCTAAGTGAGAAGAGGGATGAAAGGGTAGAACAGAGAAATGGGTGAGAAAAGGATGACTGACACTAGGGATATCTGAAATCACCATATGGAATCCTACTATTATTGAAGCTTCATAAAGTTTAGTTTATGTTATACTACAGAGGGGATACTGTACTCCCAGGAGCAAGAGGTTGCCAAACAAAAAAGAAAACAAACATACAAATAAGCAAACAAAACCGATCTGTTTGTTATTGCTTTTGGTGTCCCACCAGAACATGACGCTAAGATCTTAATGCTGACATTTGGTTGTGGTGCATGTGTTTAATCCCACACTTGAGAGGCAGAGGTGGGTGGATCTCTGAGATTGAGGTCGGCTTGTTCTACAGAGTGAGTTCCAGGAAATCCAGTGCTACAAATGAAAGAAAGGAAGGAAGGAAGGAAGGAAGGAAGGAAGGAAGGAAGGAAGGAAGGAAGGATGAACCTTAATGCTGAAGACAATTCACATGGAGAAATTAAATTGGTACTGACCAGGAAATTTCCCCCTTGCTGGCTAGTTTTGCATGCATGCCTTTTCTCTTCATATATTACTGAATGAAATGAATCATGTGGCTATGTTTGATAGCAAGTGAGACAAAATATAGTCACTTCAAAGGACTGAAGACAACAGACCACAAATCAGTTGGCAAATGATGACCTCAAAAATATTGAGATCTATGAATCTCTCAGAGGGTAGGACAAAAAACCTTTGGAAAAAATCTAATACACAGTTTATACAGTGCAGATAACTTCTTAACACACCATTATCCATTTATCTTACACTTGAACCTCAGGTACTACCATAAAATTGGTGTGGCATATGAAGTTGACTTCATTCTTTTACCAAGATATTTTGTAGCATGGCCCAAAGCTTAAATGTCCTCTCCTCTTCTCCATGTGTTCTCAGAGCCTAATGAGTGGTTTTCCTAGAACTCGAGTAGTTTTCTCATTGGTATTCTGTGATTCAAATAATGAAAGTAGAAACCATCCTTTATATGTTTGTTGTGAAAGTCCCAAGGCAGCCCATATACAAAGGAAGAGGAAGTGAGCTTCAACTCTTGAGAGTTGGAGGGCTAAAGAGTCTCTGTTTTATCTCCATTTGTATAAAGGGCTGGGTGGTGTGTGACCAGGGTAGATTAAAGAGCTATACTTGACATACAGTCATGTAGAAAGTCAACTTCCTAAATGTGGGATAGAATAGGAGAACACGGTTAAATATCATTGGATCACTTCTTCAATAGTCAAACATAATAATTCCAATCATGGAATTATTCTATAAATCTCAAATCATGAGAGACAATAAAAGGAAAAATTTTTTTATCAAGATGGTATTCACATCCAAGAGATTTATTTCAAGATGTTATTTTTGTATGGTTCTTCTAAAAGTGCTATAAAAACACACAAAAAAACATATGCTAACCCAAAATAAACTTTATTTTAGAAAGTTACTTTAATTATGCAGTGATATAATTAAGCCTTATTAATATGCTGTTTATTTAACAGATTAAAAATGCATACAGAACATGTCCCATTCATCTTAATTAGACAATATGCTTGTCACAATTATTTGGTTTATATTTTTGTTTTTCATGAACATTCTGATGCTATTAGAGCCAATATTTCCTTTGCTGTGCTGTTCATTGACTGTTGTCATAACTTCTTGTGGCATCTACCCACCATCTTTTGCTTTACTGTCCACTGAGATTTGGCTTTTAGGTCTGTTCTAGGGCTGAGAATGGCTTCAAAAGAATAGAATGTGAAGACTTTGAATGTTTTCAATGGACTCTCTTTTCTTCTAGTACTGAGATTTTAAAGTATTCTTACTCTGGGGTGCTTTAATACAGTTCATCATGTTGTGGTAGCCCCAACCATAAAATTATCTCAATGTTACTTCATAACTGTAATTTTGATATGATTATGAATTATAAAGCAAATATCTGATATACAAGATATATGGAATGTGACTTCAAAGGGGTCATAACCCAAAGGTTGAGAACTGCAGCTCCAGAATATTACATAGAGCTATGGATATGAGCTAATAGACATTGCCTGACATGGAAAATCAAAGTCTAATGTTGTGAGAAATTTTTGAGATTAACTTTTTGTAGGAGGAGACCACTTGTTCATCCCAGCCACCCAGAACTAATATAACCACACAGAAACTATATTAATTACAACACTGCTTAGCCCATTAGCTCTAAATTCTTATTGGCTAACTCTTATATTAATTTAACCCATTTCTGTTAATCTGTATATTGCCACATGGCAGTGGCTTACTGGCAAAGATTCAGCATGTCTGACTCTGGTGGCACCATGGCATCTCTCTCCAACTCTGCCTTTCTTCCGCCCAGCATTCAGTTCTGTCTTCCCTGCTTACCTAAGTTCTGCCCTATCAACAGGCCAATGCAGCTTCTTTATTTATTAATCAAGAAAAGCATCACACAGACAGAAGGACCTCCCACACCAACATTTCCACTCCAAATGTAATCATTTATCCACTGCTTCATCTAGTTTGTGTCAATCGCTGTCAGGATCTTCCTTTTTTACTCTATGATTTAAATATATTCACTCAAAAGCATACATTGAAAGCATAACCCTAGTTAGAAGATGTAGGAGGTTTTTCTGTCTATGTGTCGCTTTCATTGGTTAATGAATAAAGAAACTGCCTTGGCCTTTTGATAGGGCAGAACTTAGGTAGATGGTGAAGACAGAACTTAATGCTGAGAGGAAGAAAGCAGAGTCAGAGAGACGCCATGGGTCTGCCGCCAGAGATAGGTGTGCTGGATTTTACCAGGTAAGCCATTTTCATGTGGCGATATACAACTTAATAGAAATGGGTTAAATTAAGATTTGAGAATTAGCCAATAAAAAACTAGAGCTAATGGGCCAAGCAGTGTTTTAATGAATACAGTTTCTGTGTGATTATTTCAGGTGTAAGCTAGCCGGGTAGCCAGGACAAACAAGCAGCTCCTTCCCCTACAACAATTGGTACCCAACGTGGGGCACCAATTGAAGTAGTGTGGGACAATGGTCTGTATTCTGTCAATTATATTTTAAATAAATGCTGATTGGCCAGTAGCCAGGCAGGAAGTATAGGCAGGACAACCAAACAGGAAGTAGGGGTGGGTCAATGAGAACAGGAGAATTCTGGGAAGAAGGAAGTCCTTTTCTGCAGTCCTGTTCCAGCCACAGAACAAGCAAGATGTGACTGCCTCACCAAAAAATGTACCAAGCCACATGGCTAACATAGACAAGAATAATGGGCTAATATAAGTTATAAGAGTTAATAAGAAGCCTGCACTAATGGACCAATCAGTTTATAACTAATGTAGACCTCTGTGTGATTTCTTTGGGACTTAATGACTGTGGGAACTGGGCAGGACAGAAACCTCAGTCAACAGGAAGAGTGTTGGTAGGTGGGCCTACTAGTAAGTACATAAACAACAAGACTTGCACCATCTTAAAAACATTAATCCAAATTATGGAAGGCCAAGGGCTGCCAATTCAAGTATGTCCCCTTTTCTCTTGCCCATGTGATATCCTGTCTCACTATATGATGCTGCAGAAGGTCCTTTTTAAATGCTGACTACTCTGTCTTGAACTGACTAGTATCCAGAACCAATATCCAACCTTTCTATTCAATTAGAGCCTACACATCCTTTAGTAGGATCTAGTCTGGTGAGTTTGTTTGACCCTCCTCTCCACACATCCTTTCCAACCCACTGTATCTAGCTCAAGTCCCACATCCAGTGCTCAGCCTACTCTAGTCATCCCTGCCTCTGCAGCAACCAACCTCTAGGTTTCTGCCGAGAACTATCTTCCCTGCCTGCTGTCCACCCTTTAGCCCCTCACATGCCATATTCAACCTCTTTACCCAGCTAGATGTAACCCCACTCTCCAGGCTTAGACCAGAAAACAAATTTAATACAATAGCCCAGTCTCCTTTCTCCAAATGACTTAATTCCACTGAATGTTCAGAATCTAAATTTGTGTCTATTATAAATTCTCCAGTCTCAGGTATTCTGTTATTGATGTAAAAAATAGAAAATGATATTGTGTGGCCTGTTTCCTATGTATTACTTAATATTTGTTATATGAAGTTCTACTGCCATTTTGAACAACAACAGCAGCAAAAACTTGCCAAATGTACAACTTAAATGCGTAAAATACTCTAAATATATACAACTTAAACAAGAATAGTGTTGATGAAGTATAGACAGATTTATTGTTTGTCTGTTTACCAGATCCTCCATAACTAAGGTTCCCTAACTATTAGAAAAGAAAATTATCACACTTCAGATTATCAGGAACAAAGTGAAGTTCTCTTCTTCACTCAGAAGGATTAGGATAGAGGTACATGGGAACAAACATCTTTTCTATGCTCCCCAATGAAAAGTGCCTGGTATGTATCACAAAGCATAGTTTTTCTTTCCTATCTTAGAGACTTCATTTAGGAAGCAGCTTATTTCTTCCTCCCCACTAACTATTTTACATCCATTGGTCTTTCTAAGACGTATATGGTAAAAAGAAAAAAAGCTCCTTGGAGATATGTTGAGTCCATGACTGGCATGGAAACATGGTATTTTCTGGGAAAAGTGGTGTTCTAGAAAAGCAAATAACTAAAACAAAATACCATTCAGTGCTGAGGGGTATGCCAAAAGGAGAGAGTGAGCCAACCAAAAGAGCTTCCAATGACTAAAGAAGGAATGATTTGAACTACAAAATCAAATAGTTCTGCTTTGTAGCTCAAAGTACAAAATAAACATCCATGAATTCATACTGATAATTAAAAATAGGGAAAGAAACAAATCTTTCATACCTCACAATCCTAAATAATTTATCCTGATTTTTGCCCTCCCAGAGAGGCAGATCATGGACTCCCACTCCTTAAATCAGAGTTAAGTGTGGTGAGTTTATCCTACATTATGGAAAATGAGGAAACTTTTCAAGTGAAAGTGCATAGAAAATTTCTTTTAGCAGTAGCAACAAAGAAGGCCAACCACAACAGTGATAAGTCACATGTTAGTATATACCCATATACAGTATGTTGAATATTAATTATCCCCCAAGAGCCCCTGTAGTGGGGGCTTGCTTTTCAGTTGGCGTTATAGCTGGGAGATGATGATAATCTTAGGAATCCAGGAATAATTCAGCTATAGGTGATTAGTATGCCTATGAAGGGAAAATCTAGTCCCTGACTTTTCCCTTTCTCTGCCTGATTTCTGGTGGCTATGAGATGAATAACTTTACAAACTAATATGGTGTTGCCCCTCACCACAAGTGCAGAATCATTGGAGCCTATTAACCATGGACTGAAAGCCATGAAAAAGGTGAGTCAAAATAAATATTTCTGTTTTGAGTTGATTTTATTCAAGTATTTAGTCACAGTGACGGGAAACTAACAATCTCAATGAGGTGAGATGGAAATGAAATTTTGCCCCATAATCTCCCTCCTTGAAAAAAAGAAAAAAACAGTAGACAAATCTCAACTCAGGGATATTCTAAAAAACAGAAAACCAGTCATTTAAAATGAGAAGTCACCAAAAACAAAGTATACTTAAGACATGACAATTGAATTAATGCGGTATTATAGGTGCTTAGAACATAAAAAGAATAGTAAACACAACCCTAAGGCATCTGAATTTTTAGTTAATACTAAAAATGAACTAAAAATATTTTGGTTCATCAACTAATAGAAATGTACTACACTAATATGAGATGTTCATAATATGTACATCTCCCTGGGAGTACAAAAATCAGGATAAATTATTCAGAATCATGCTGTATGAAAGATTGTTTATTTTCCCCATTTTTAATTATCAGTATAAACTCATAGGGAAAGTTGGGGACAGAGTATGTAGTAATTCTTTGTACCATTTTTTCAAAAGTATTCTGTTTATAAAACATATTGAAACATAAATTCACTAAAATGTAGATTAATTTTTCTATTTAACTCTTATATTTCAAATATCTAATAAATAACAAGGTCTATGAAATAAAGCAGAACATGAACATAAAGACTGCTTTCTTAGAAGTCATCAGACACAGAGTAAGCAGAAGACTGAGGAAAATAAATAGTGAAAATTACCCCTTATTCATGATCCAGCCATTACATTCCAACATCCTACTTCAAGAAGAAAGTATTTACTGAGCTCTGTATAGAGCTGTAAGTGAATAATATTATCTATCTAAAAGTATTAATTTTTACCATATCTCTAGGACTGTACTATTTTAAAAGTTATAATAGAAAACAATCATTATTGTCTCCAGGATGTACACACAATGTTTGTGATTATAGTAGAAGAATATAAGCATAGAATATTTAATTGTGATCATAAAAAATTTTGAGAGGTCAAAACTTAACAACAAAAACATCAAAAAACCCCACTCTAAATAACATGGTAATATTTTCTTGGGAAAGAGGAATTGAACCAAGTTACATTCTAGAGGGATTATCTGTATACGGAAGGCATCTTCAGCATGGCCCTCTTTAGGGTCCTCATAAGGCTGTCATTTCAAGAACTAAGTTTAAATGACTCTAACATCCTTCTTCGGCTTTCAAGTTGTATGATCTTCAAGCAAACTTCTGGCAGACAGATTTCTTCTCTGTACACCATAGTTAAAATGCTAAATTCCATTGCTTGGATTTAGAGTTCTAGAACATAAAAGGATAATTCAAGAAGAATTCATTTATAAAGTAACTATCACCAAAAGAAGTTCAGGATTTATAGAACCCCAAGGCTTCATTGTTTGAGATGAAAGGTGTAAGGTTAAGACCCCTGAAAAACTGGGCTTGAGTCAAGAACCTCTGAGGGAACATGTACATGTCAGAGACCTGTACAGAAGCAGGCCGCGTGCCAGAGACCTCTGAGGCACCAGGTGTGAATCAGCAAACTCTGAGGGGCCAGGCCTGTACCAGGGAACTCTGCTGGAGTAGGCCTGAGCCCGTGATCTCTGCCAGAGCAGGCCCAAGGCAGCAACCTCATGGGAGAAGACCTAAGCAATAAACCTCCATGGGAATAGGCAGAGCAATCCCTAGGAGCACTGAGCTACCTCCAGGAACGCTGAATGACCTCCAGGGTGACTAGAAACATGGTCCTGACTACACCATGAGGAACAACCATAGGAGCCTTAGATCCACTGGCACCTGGATGATTGTTCACCAGAACCACAGCCCCAACTACACCAATCAGAAGAAAAGATGGGTAGACAAGGTAAGAACACACACAACTCCAAAAAGAGCAACACAAGAGCAATAAAAACTAGTGGCCCTACAACAGCAAGACTTGAACAAGAAAATACAGATGATGAAGAAGAAAATGACATAAAAAATAATTTTATGAGAATGTTTGAGGCCCTTAAAGAAGAAGTGAAAAATTCTCTCAAAGAAATGGAGGAAAAGACAAACAAAAATTGGAAGAAACCAACAAGTTCCTTAAAGAAAACCAAGAAAAAGTAATCAAACAGATGAAAGAAACAATTCAAGATTTGAAAACCAAAAAAGAGACAATAAAGAAAACACAAACAGAGGGAATTATAGAAATGGAAATTATAAGAAAACAATCAGGAACCACAAATGCAAACATAAAGAGCAGAATATAAGAGAAAGAAGAGAGAATCTCTAGTGCCAAAGATACAATAAATGAAATAGACTCACCGGTCAAAGAAAATATTGCATTTAACAAAAGCTTAACACAAAATATCCAGGAAATATGGTACATCATGAAAAGACCAAACCTAAGAATAATAGGGATAGAAGGAGAGTCCAACTCAAAATCACAGAAAATATATTCAACAAAATCATAGAAGAAAACATTTTTAACTGAAAGAACGATATGCATATGAAGATACAAGAAGCATACAGAACAACAAAAAGACTGGATCAAAATAAAAGTCCCCACACCACATAATAAATAAAACACTAAACATACAAAATAAAGAAAGAATATTAAGAGGTGTAAAGAAAAAAGGTCAAGTAACATATAAAGGCAGACTTATCAGAATTACACCTGATTTATCAATGGAAACAATGAAAACCAGAAGGTCCTGATCAAGTGTTATTCGGACATTAAAAAACCATGAATGCCAGCCCAGACTGCTATACCCAGCAAAACTTTCAATCACCATAGATGGACAAAACAATATATTCCATGACAGAACCAGATTTAATCAATACCTAGCCACAATCCCACCCTACACAAAGTATTAGAAGGAAAACTCCAACCCAAGGAGATCAGCTACATCTACAAAAACACAGACGATAGATGATCTCACAGCAGCAAATCCCAAAGAGGGGGAAAAGACACACAACAACATCACCAAAAATGAAAACTAAAATAACAGGAGATAGCAATCATTGTTCATTTATATCCCTTAATATAAATGGACTCAACTCATCTATAAAAAGACACAGGCTAAAAGACTAAATACAAAAACAGAATCCTTTATTATTATTCATGCTATCCTTTTATATGTTGCAGATAGACATTTGGACACATGGACTTATGAAATTTACAGGTGCCTTTTACCTGCTCAAACATAAAAGAGAAAATCCTCTTTAGCTGACTTGTACACACCTCACATTCCATACTTTTGTTAATAGAAATATATATGCTACCTTTAAAAGTTTGTGTGTTTAAAACAAAAAAGTTTCCTCAAAATTCTTTACCAGACAGCTTCAAAGCTGTGAGCTAAAATGGCCAAGCTTCACAGACTACTCTAGCCAGGACTTCAGATCAGCCCTTCATTATTCCATTACACAGAGATTGGACAATAATTGTTATAGCTAGTTTCCCCAGGACTTGACCATTATCCCAATTTTCTCAGGGTTCCCAAAAGATGTTATTGCCTCCACACAACAAGAAAAAAATCTAGAAAACATGATACCCAATGTACCCAAGGGGTTGCCAGGGTGGTATTTGGTTGTTTGGTAGATTATGGGCATTTGTCATTGTTTAGTGGGATTGGTTACAAGTTGTTGTTGTTGTTCATGTTCAGAAAAAAAACTGAACAAAGAAGATTCAGGTATCTCATTCTAAAATTAAAAAGGGGGATATAGAAATATTAGGATAAAAGGGTAATTATTAAATTGGCTTTTAAACTAGAAAACAACTATGAATCTCAGATCTTTTACATTGGTATGTATTTTTGTATAGTGATACAAATTTAAGGTTATTTTTGTTATACTGTATATATGTTCCGACTTTTGTTTAAGGTATGGTACTTATGCAGATCATTTAAAAATGTGATATAAAGTTTTAGTTTTTAAAATCTATTTAGGATAATGAAAAGACAGGTTAATTATCACCTATGATAATTAAACTTATAGTCATGTTAGGTATGTTTTCAAGGGAAAATAAATACATTTTTATTGATTTTTATCGAGCCATGTAGATTAGATCTATGTAAGTCTTTCTTGGTGTCCTCATTGTTGTCTAAGTTCTCTGGGATTGTGGTTTGTAGGCTGCTTTTCTTTGCTTTATGTTTCAAAACCACCTATGAGTGAGTACATGTGATAATTGTCTTTCTGTGTCTGGGTTACCTTACTCAAAATAATGTTTTCTAGCTCCATACAATTTCCTACAAAATTCAAGATGTCATTATTTTTTTCTGCTATGTAGTACTCCATTGTGTAAATGTATCACATATTTTAAATTATGAAACTATGAACATTTCAAAGACCTACAGAATATGGCATTTGAAAAATTCCATATCATAAGGCTCTTCATGAAAGTGAGACTCATCTGCTTCTGGCAACATCAATTTATTTCAGAAAGGAGGATGGTCATTGAAGAGCTTCTATATAGAGCTTGCTTTCAAGGAGGCAAAACTAGTCATCTAGGCAAGAATCTGCCCTTGCCTTTACTACTGACAGTATGCTGTCTAAACTGGATGAGCAGGACGCAAAAGAAAGCAACTGCTGGACCTTACCAAGACAAAGTAAAACAGTCCTTCTAAATTTCTCATTTTAAGAAGTCTGTCATGTAATCTATGCCTGTAGAACAAAAATGGATGCTCAAATGTTACAGAGGAAATTACCAGCTGCCTCTGTTGTTTCCATAGTTTTAAAAGCTTTTTTTTCTCTGTACTTCATGTTTAATCAGGCAATATTATATCCTTCTTATATCCTTCTTTGGTCTTTGATGGGGTTGGGGACTATATAGTTATAGGTTTATAGTTTTGCTTGTTGCCAATTAAAACAAAAGTAAATTACATAGGAGATGTAAAGTTTATAAGGGTGAAAAACATAAAAGCCTAAGTTCTTTATCTGAAAACATATTAAGGTCTAAAAAGATATTTTTTGGATGATAATAAAGGTTATGATAGAAAGATTAGGTATAAAATTTTGAATTCACTAAGATAGGCTAGATAATACAATACTTTCTGTGAATTTGCCAAATACAAGTGACTGGACATTGTGAATGTAATTCTTACCTAATAATTGTTCTTATTGTATATAGTTTTACTATGTTAGAGTTAAAACCTTTCATTTCTATGTAGACTAAAGGGGGAAATGTGGGATGTTTGCACACTCTTTGTAGATGTATTGCTGTGTTTGTTGTAATAAAAAACTGAATGGCCAATACCTATGAAGGAGGTGTAGGTGGGATTTCCAAGCAGAGAAAGGAATAGGAGGAAGAATGTCAGTGTGTGAGAGATGCCAGAAGACATAGAAAGGAAATAGGAAGTGCAAGATGGAAGGGAGGTAATACCATGTGATAGAATACAGATTGACATAAATGGGTTAACTTAAGTTATAAGTGTTTGTTAGGAACAAGCTTAAGCTATAGGGCAAGTTTTCATAATAAATCGTAAGTCTCTGTGTCATTGTTTGGGAGATGTCTGGTAGGACAGAAAAAGACTCATTACCGAGATTTCAGTAAGTATATCTATTCAAAACAACTGGCACATAGTAGATATCCAAGGGAAATATTTGTTCCCCTATAAGTTGAGTGACTGAAATGCTAGCCAGTAATAATAAAATAGAGGGCTGACTTTCTAACAGACATCATTTCTGCCTCCAGTGTTTAATAGGCTCCATTAATATCTATCAAACATTCCTGGGAATGGTAATATAAAGCCATCGTTGCTCTATATGTGGCAGCCTAATGAGCCATCTTCTCCCAGTGAGGCAATAATTTACTCAAAGGTCCCACAGTGGCTAGAGCGAGTTAAGACAGCTTTCCAAATTGACCAGTTCTTGCACAAAGAGAATTGCATTATTATGTTATCCTCTCTGTATGATTTGTTCAACAAAGCTCTATGCAGGATAAACCAATGTTATAACTGCCCTCTAGGACTTTGCTCTGCAGGGATTCCAATGGCAGCTTCAAGCCCCTGGAATTCAGGCAGTCAGTTCTAGCTGCAGGCCAGTGGGGTTTTCCCGAACTACAGCAGTGTCAGATCTAGCCATGCATATCCATTCCTTGGGGAGGGACTGGAGGAAGGATGACATTGGGCAATTTCTCAAGCTCCATTTCTCAATAAAATGTCTCAATATTTGTGCACACAGGGGCTTTTCTATGTCAGCCAATCCATATCGGATGATGATATATGTCACTTAGCAGTGATGGAAGGCCGAAACGCAGAAGCCATTTTTTGGAGTCAAGGATTGCAGGCCTGAAACTAATTTGGCAGGAGAGATATTTATGATCTTAACCATAGCACCAGAGGCTCTTCATCTCCTCCTCTGAGTCTGGGCAGTCCTGTGGACACCAGAGTGTGTATCCTTTGCCAGAGTTTAATGTTTGATATGTGTAAGAGGGATTTTTAGGGCTATCGTGACTGAATGACTGAATAGAATGGCACTAAAACATTACCTGGTAGAAAAACACACTGCCTTAGAAAGCAGAAGCAAGAGATGTCTGACCTCTTCCAATCCTAATGAACCAAGTGACCTTGTCCAAGTCGCTTCATCTTTCAGGGATGAAAGTGTGTGACTTGACAAATGGGTTAATTCTTAAGATTCTTCCAGAACTGGCATTTCTACAACTGTATTTTTTTTACTGTGGATCTTGGTAACAAAGTGCTACATTAGTGTGTTAATGCTTGAGAGGTTTTCCTTTGCAAGATGCTTTCTACTTACAAAAGCATCCCACCTATATTATTTAACTGCATAGACACAGCATTACCTTAAAGAAGCCAATCATGATCACAGTTTCTGTTTCCCAGATGAAAACGTGGAGCCTCCAAAAAGAGGAATAGCTTCTCAAATGTGAATGACAGGGATGTTAACAAGAGTATGATCAGAGTCAGTGCCTTTTAGCTCTTTCCTGTGCTTTGTTCAGGTCTCTGCTCACTGCCAACCTTCAAGAAAAGACTCTCCTCTATCCCTCTTAATGCAACAGCATCAGTCTAGCTACCCCTCTCTGGTTTTCTTCTACCTCCTTCAAGACGAACTCATCACTTTGTGTTCATTCATGGCTTAGTTTCTTGCCCACTGAAAAGTCAATTGTATAAGGTATTTGGTCTGATAGAGTTCCTTCTTGTATTCTTCAAACTCACCACAGTGCCTAGTCAGTAGTAGGCATTCAATCAATAATTGTTTGGTGATAAATGAACAAATGAGGTGAAGCAAAAACGTGACTAGAAATTTTGATTTTTATCTTATAAAATGGAAGGTGTCTTTATCCTCCAATAGTTTGGGCTCATTTCCCCAGATACCTTGATTGAAATATTTGAAATATATCTGATAAATTTTCTTATCTCACTCACTCAAGAAAAAAAAATGCAGCTCTTTGACACTATTTGAACCATTTGTTTATTTCATGGAAACATTATATTTTCCTTGCTCAGGATCCATAGACATGGCCCATTGGGCAGAACATTGAAATAATGATCAATGGTTCACTAATACAGCTCAAGAACCAATGGGGATTTTAAGAGGCTGAATTCCTAGGCTCTATTCTTATAAAACTTGAACTTATGGGATCTATGATGGAACCAAAAGTTTGCAGCTTCCATACATTCTGCAGCTTCCACTCCTTGAAGAAACCAACCTTCATGTCGCTTTACCTGGAAGGATACCTTCTGATTTGGCTGTGTGGACTGAAGTTTGAACAAGGGCAAAGTTTGTTGAGTTATTACTTCAAGATCTACATGGGAAACATAAGGCACAATTTCAAAGACACCTGGCCACAGAAATTTTTGATTATGTGGATGAAGGACAGAGGTCAAACACATATATTTTCCTGACCACAAAGATCCAACTTTGGGTGGAAAGAACACAGTAATTCTACTGGGAGTATAATAAAAACTTAGGCTTCTATGAACTGAGCAGTAAAGAGTAAGATAGTCTAAACTTAACCAAGAGAATAAACGCGAAACTGAATCGCAGTACAACGAGTCACAAAATGCTTGTTGCAAATGTTATTCAGAACACAGGCAACCTATACAGATGTATATTGAGAATCTGTTAGCCTTTTGCAAACATAAGCTGTGGTCAAGATGGAAAGAAGAAAAATAGTATAGAAGGAATTAAAAGCAGCAGAGTTATTGGTCCATATATAATTTTTAGCATTTAAGCAAATTAAAGTCTAGGAAATAAAAATGTTACTTTTGTTAGTTCTATACATAAAAGGGATGGTGGGAATAAAAAACAAACCTTGTCCTGATATTTCAAAATTAACAATTATTGAGCAGTTAAAAGGTTAAAAACTTCTCAGGCATGATATTCCTGTAAGCCCATCCAATACTTAAGATGGGGAGACTGAAGCAGGAGAATTCAGGTTCAATGATAGCTGGAGTTACAAAGCAAGTTTAGGCCAGTCTGAGTTATATAGTCACAAGGTGTCTACAAGAACCAAGAACCATGTCTATATTCGGTGGTAGAAAACCTAACAGTCTCAAGGCCCTGAACTGCAAAACAATAAATAAGTCAATAAATAATGGCAGAAGCAATAATGTAGACATAGTTTACTTGACAGATAATGGTAGTGTAAAGTCTACTAACTGTGTATAGAGAAAATGAGGATTTGATTTGTGACATTTTCTAGGAAGCAGTATGCAGAATGGGAAAGGGGTGGCTTCCCTGGATCTACCTAGATAAGAGTTGACTTCTAAGACACCTACATTTGGAAGATGTAAATGCTGATGTTCTGTCTAGCTCCGTCTACAGAACTCAGATCAATTCTAAGTATATTAGAAAGAAAAAAAAAGCAGCAAGGAGTTAAGTCTGTGACTAGTCTGAATTGTCTTTGGAGAGGAAACAAATATACATTAAAACAATTTTTAAATGTTGATGTAAGCAAAAGACACTCACTCATTCTCTCTAAACTCAAATGATCATTGAAGTAACTTTAAAAGAGTGGTGAAGGTGACAGTTAAATGAAGGTATTAAATCATGATTAAATCTGCATTTATCTTGTTTCATAAAATAAGGTTAACTTGTTTGTTATTCCCTCAAAACTCATATCTGATGGTAGTACACTTTGGGAGCTAATGTATCAAGAAATTATGAGTCCCTTTTCAACACTGCATGTGGATGATTTATGGATGTAAAGTGGAAAGGCTAGCTTAGAGAAAGTAGAGAAGTGAGTCTGGAGTCCACATGAACAGAGGCAAAAACTAAATCTTAGAATAGAAAATCTCTGAATAGGTTAAGAAAGGTTAATCTGAGTGTATTCTCACTCTAGAAAAGTAAGTGTAGAATAATTGATAGTCTCAGGAAAAATACAAAAGCTATTGGTGAAAGAAATTGACAACAAAACTTACAAACATGTGTGCATGCACACGTGCACACACCCTAGAAAGAACATGTTTATTAAGAAAATAAGGAAATATTTAAGCAATAGTTTTAAGGAAACGGTTCTGTAACAACAAAAAGGGCCAAGAATAAAAGACATCACTTTATCCTGGGCATTTAAATTTTCTTTTCAATCACTCCAGGTGCTTGCTTGTCTTTCTTTCTCAAGGCTCTCTTTATCTCTTTTTCTATACTCAAGCTCTATTGGAATAACCTTGATCTTGTGAGTTGATTTCTAAATGTGTTTTCAAAGTAGGTTCGTCTTCACCACTTAGAGGGAGGTTTATCTACTCTTTGCCAGACAAGCTGTTCCATCAAGTCATTTAATATCACATATTTGGAATACAGGCAAAATGAGTAGTTGAGATGGAGCTTTGCACCTGAAGTGAGTATGGAGTTGTGAACTGACCTCTAAGGAAATGTAATGTCCTCTTCTATTTGGGAGCTGAATGAGAGGGCCATTTAATATCAATTTTCATATTTTATTTTCAAGATTATTTGAGCATATGTCATAAAAGCCCATGAAAATAAATATTCCAACATCAAAACAACATATGCAAATATTTATGCACTTTTAACCATAAGAGCTACAAAAGACCTAATTCAAGCAATTCATTTGTTTCAACGAGTAAGTTTACGTAAATAATTTTTGTAAGTGAGACCGTGGTAGTTGCAGAAACATATTACTGTGTAATATATTTTGAAAAGGATATTATAACCTAGGTTTCTTTGATCGATGACTCTGGCAAGACTCATCATAACTTAGAGAAAATATCATGCTATCAAGTAAGATATAAATGACAAAATCAACTCTACCCACACTTTATAATTTAGAAGAGCCATGCCTAATGAATTCTACAAAGAAAGGTATAATTAATGTGTGTGTAGTTACCTAACCGACTTCTAAATAAGATATGAAAATTAATGGCATTTTTTGTGTATGACCAAATGAGATCATAACTCAAAGTATGGTGATACAGATATTTCCTTGAAGGAGTTGTTCTACAGAACTAACAAAAGAAAGAAAACCAGGAAACCTGAGCTTTGTGCTAGGAATTCTAGCTTGCTTCTTGTGTCTTAGTAATGCCTCCACTACCTTCACTGTTTCCCTCTAAATTTGTCATGCTGTGGATTAAGTGCCCCAGGGCTGGTGTGTGCAAAGTCATCAGATTGGAGCTCTATTTGGAGATAGTGGAATTTCTAAGAAGTAGGATCTAGTATAAGGAAGTTTAGTCACTGTATACATGGCCTTAAAGTGAGTATTGGGCTTGGGCCTTTCCATCTCTTTCTATCCATTTTGGCCACTATCGTTTTATGCATCTTGGCCACTATCTTTTTACGCATCTTGGCCACTATCTTTCTATGTTTCTAGGCTACTATGAAATAAGCTGCTGTCTTATCTGAATGCTCCCAGCCGTGATGTACTGCCTCATCAGGGGTACAGATATCAAACATAAAATTGTGAGCCACAATCAGTTTTTCTCATAATTTGCTTGCCTTAGCTATTCATCACAATAATGGGAAACTAGAACAAATACACATATTTTCATAGTTTGAAAGTTACACTTCCAGTTTGGGGGAGTATGGACATCATGGTTCATCTTGTCTTTCTGCACAGGAAGTTTATGCAATATTGAGAAATTTTATCTGCTGATTTGCATACATAGGAAAGCACCTTTGGTCACTGCCACCTAACATTCTCATTCATAAAAGCATCAGCAGAGATAACTTAATATTTAAAATGATGTATAAAATGTAATACATAAAATGCTGAATCAAGATTTAAAAGCCCTCTTTCTTTGGAGCTGACGTTTTAATTACATAATCAGTATATCTTATAGAGAAACATGGCATCAATAAAGAAGAATAATGTCCCTATGCATTTCTACTTCCTTCAAAATACTGATCCTTTTTATTCTTAATAATTTTTCTTTGGTATTTATGAAGTTAAAACTAATTAAATCCCTCTGAGATTGTCACTGTTCATATTCAAGCATTATTATCTGGTTTTCTCCCTTCAAGACATGCATAAAGATTGCTTTACATTTCTATCAGAATAACAATATATTGTCAGGCTAACATTTTTAGAATAACATTAAATACAATTCATTTTAAAATTCAAATCCTAGCAATAAATGTGATCAACCCTTGAATTCAACAAGTTTCAAGGCCTAGAGTTAGAAAAGATGTCTAGAAGCTAAAGTATAGGCTTGCCTTATTCACGAATAACTGGTGAATGGCGCCAATAGTTAGATGGAAAAATGGGAGGGGAGATTTTCAGCACATGGCTTTTCCTAATCTATTATCCTATCTGTGTGGCTTTTCCATTTCATGTAAAATTATTAGGGTACAATGTTGAGAAAGTCAGTGATTTGTCAATGACAATACTGTCCATGGGCAAATGCATTACTAAGAGAAATATGATATATCCTCATAGTCTGTTAATGGAGAATAGAATATAGAATATAACAGAATCCATGCCTAGACAACTAGAATACTGCATGGTGGACAATTAATCTATCTATCACTTCATGGGTGAAAACCAGTATTAGCAACAAGATTATCCCGCAGCATCCATGTATCCCTTACTAAGAAACAACCTAAGATGTCAGAGCCTGGGTACATGGGAGGTTCACTAACAATACATAAAGTGTGGGATTCGTTTTTATCTTTCAGACATACTTTCAGTAGTAACCTTCCTTGGTTTCTTTTTTCTTTTTTTTCTTTTTTTGGCTTTTTGAGACAGGGTTTCTCTGTACCTTTGGAGCCTGTCCTGGAACTAGCTCTTTAGACCAGGCTGGCCTCAAACTCACCGAGATCTGCCTGCCTCTGCCTCCCAAATGCTGGGATTAAAGGCTTGCGCCACCACCGCCCAGCTGGTTGCTTTGACAATATAAGCATCTATATACAGAACAAAGTCACATGGCAAACTTCCTCACAGAAATGCTCACTAGAGTTGCAGCTGGAATAAATATCTGAAGAGATTAAACTTTTTCCAACAATAAAATGGAATGAACTATTTTCCTAAATATGTCATTAACGTGGAACAAGGATGAGGAGTGACTAAAGTTAATTCTTCTGAAGAGACGAATCTTTATTTAGATGCTCTCTTTGGATTCTTATTTTTAGTATGACAACAAAACAATCTTTTTTTTCTGTATTTTGTCTTTTGTTTTTCAAGACAGGGTTTCACTGTAGCTTTGGAGTCTGGTCTGGAATTCACTCTGTAGATCCAGCTGCCCTCGAATTCACAGATTTCCACCTGTCTCTGCCTTCTGATTGCTGAGATTAAAGGCATGCATCACCACAGCCCATAAAAGAAACTATTGTTGTATTTCAATATTGAAATAAAATGAATATTTATTTCCTTATTCTTGAGAAGAAATGATGCTCCATTCTTTTTGTTTGCTTTTTATTAACTGAATTTATTTATTTAATTTATATCCAAGTCACAGTTTCACCTCCCTTCTCTCCTCCTAATCCCCTTCCCTCCTCCCCCACAATCCAGTCTCCATTTCTGTTAAAAAAAGGAGCAGGTCTCCCATAGATATCAACAAAACATGACATATCAAGTTGCAAGAGAATTAAGTGCTTCCTCTTGTTTGAAGGCTGGGCAAGACAGCCCAATATGAGGAACAGGTTCCCAAAAGTCAGCCAAAGCATTAAGGACGGTCTGTGTTCCCACTGTTAGGAGTCCTGAAAGTAGACCAAGCTACACAACTGTCACATATATGTAGAAGGCCAAACTCAGTTCCATGCAGGTTTCCTGGTTGTTGTTTCAGACTCTGTGAGCTCCTATGAACCCAGAGTAGTTAGTTCTGTGGGTTTTTCTGTGATGTCCTTGACCCCTCCTCAGGCTTATACAATTATTCTTCCCTCTCTTCCGAAGGATTCCCTAAACTTGGATTGATGTTTCTCTGAGGGTCTCAGCATCTGTTTCCCTCAATTACTGGATGAAGCATCTCTGATGAGAGTTGAGATAGGCACCAATCTTAGGATGGTACTTTTTTTTTTTTTTAGTTTCATACATTTGCCTTCAAATTTCATGATGTCATTTTGCTAATAGCTGAGTAATGCTTCATTTTGGAAATGCGCCACATGTTTTCTATCCATCCTTTAGTTGAAGAGCATCTGAAAAACATCCAGGTTCTGGTTATTATGAATAAAGCTGCTATGAACATTGTCGAGAACTCAAGAAACTTGAATTCAAAACAAAATAATCCAATTAAACAATGGGGTGCAAATCTAAACAGAGAATTCTCAACAGAAAAATCCCAAATAGTTAAGAAACCCTTAAAGAATTTTTCAACATCGTTAACCATCAGGAAAATGAAAATCAGAATAACTCTGAGACTTCATCTTACACCTGTCAGATTGATGAAGATAAAAAAACACAAAAGCACTTATTCTGTAGAGGATTAGTGCAAGGGGAACATTCCTCCACTGCTGGTGCAAGTGAAAACTTGCACCACCACTTTGGAAATCAATATGATGATTTCTCAGAAAATTGGGAATCAGTCTAACTCAAGACGCAGGTATACCACTCTTGGGCATATACCCAATGGATGTTCAATGATGTTCCATCTTTAACTGTTCAAAATACCTACTGAATTATCTGTGAAGTAATTATCGGGCTTATTTTTATGAGCATACAATACATTGAACTCAGACTTCTTTGCCTTTGAATGAGACTTGACATCCCATTTACTTCATCCAGAAGCTATGTGGATACTGTTTGTCACTTATATTGCTCAAATCTCCACATCAACAATAAAAATAGGCAATAATTATAACATATTTTACTCACATCTCATTTATGTGCTTCACTGTAATGAGAAAAATAAATATTAATGAATCACTATGTCCAATATTCCTAAATATTCTTAATCCTAAATATATAAGTGTATATGTGTGATAATTTTTAAGATATTAGTAAAGTTTAAAAATTACATAATGAATTAAACATTAAATACCACTTAGCTACTGTACTTTTGCTCCTCTTCAAATGCCTCTGGCAAGGATTTAAATTAGATTTAATAAGAGACTTATTATATGATTTACTTGATTATAAGTAGGTAATGAAAATACCATTCTATAAATACTTGTGATAATTAAATACTAGCTGGCATACAGAGACTTATTTAGGTACAGCTATAAGTTTATTAAGATGTATGACTCCAAACCCAATAACCATATCCTCAATAATCTATCTATACTTAATAGTTAACAACCACATTATATTTGAGGTAGTGCAGTTACATGCATTCTTTTCATTGAATGACTAATTATTAGTAGCCTATTTACTGAGTCTCAACTAGCCTAGAGATATTCATCTTAATAAAAAGGTTTTTATGCCCCAATAGATATTCATAATAATCAGTTGATATTTAATTAACATATAATAACTCCATCATTAAACCTAAATTAAATCCTTATTTGAAATACTCAAGTTAAAACACAACTAAAAATACTGCTATAGAAAAATGACAGAGCAGTCCTGAATTGTTTGTATGAGCAATGTGAAAAATGTCCTTTCCATCTACAATGGAAGTTTACCCATCACAGAAGGCTATTTAGAATACCCTGGAAGTCATTCATACAGAACACAAAAAGGACAAGTTTGAAAGTTAGCATCATTGCTTGCTACCCTAGATTTCAAATTGTCTTAGAAATCACTGAATGGCATGAAATACTGAGGCATCTCTTGTTCCTAGATGAGGCAAAATCAGTTCAGGGGAAGGGGACTTTATAAGGCATTGCTCCTCCTTTGCTGGAGTTGCCTTTCCATCCTTCCCTGGTCTGTTACAGAAACGTTTCCCAAGAGAATGAATCATTATACCCCATCTTCAGCCTTCTAGAGTCCAGTTGGTTTTGCCAGTTGACAGTGACATCAGAAGATCCAAGCAGAAGAGTGCAGAGTCCTTCTGCTCTTCATCTTGTTTGCCAAACTGTGGTTCGGTTTCTGTTTCTCTCCTTGAAGCCACAGACTCAAGGACTCTCAGCCCTTTGGTTTTTTTGTTTGTTTGTTTGTTTTGTTTTTTTTCAGCCCTTTGTTTTTATTGTACTTAACAGAACTCTCTTTCCTTTGCCCAACAACATCTGAGAGCCAATAGTGATGTGTAGTTGCCAGTCTAAATGATTTTCTACTCTCTTTCTCATTTCATTTTTTTTTTTTTGCTGTAACAAGGATGTCAAGACCTCAGGATGCAGAAATTCCTGCTTTTGAATATGACACCTACTTGCTGTCAAGGCCTAGACTTAACTAGCAAAACAAAGGTTGAAATTACATATACTAGTGACCTGAAAGTAGAAGTAGGATCTATTTAGATGGAGGAAAGAGTTCAATAAGAGACAGCAAAGGGAAATGGGGGAGGCAGGAAAGAACAAAGTGAATTGTCACCATATACATACATACATACATATGTATATAACATTTATATGTATATATAAGTGTTAAAATAAAACCCATTAATTTGTATCTTAATTTGAAAAATAATTTAATAATAATTTAAAATATTAAAAAGTTTTAAAATAAAAGGGAAAAATGATAAAATAGCTACAGCAACAACAATAGGAACTTACTTTTACAATACATTTTCATTGGGTTCTAACAAGTTTTAATTTTAGACCACTTAATTTTTAATATTAAATCTGCTAAAATAAAAGCAAAAAATGAAGATTTGGGTTTCCTACACAAAAGCACATGGCAAATAAAAAAAAAATCTGTCTGCTATAACACAGTCTCTTTGATAAATGGCTGCACAAACAGGATTGAGAAAATGACAATAACAATTGATGATGACAATCATTAACATGGAAGGGGAAATTCCTCAGGGTGTCAGCTCTAGACAAAGAACCCCAGGCTACTGATATCTGTTGGGAGAAAGAGAATTAGTTTCTTCAAGGGATGAGCTCCCTTATTGGTTGTTGAATGCAGCATGGTCAGACCTGAAACTATATGCACACTAGCAACAATACAGCCTCAGCAAATAGATGTGTGTGTGTGTGTGTGTGTGTGCACGCGTGCAAACACGTGCATGTCTGTATACACACATATACATGACTGTAACTATAATATTCAAAGAAAAGAAAAAGAGGCTCTCTTCTTGAGGTGGGAACATGGGAGTTGTTCAAGGGGCTGGAGGGAGGAAAGGGAACAGGGAAAGTGATATAATTCTATTTCAATTAAAAATATTAAGAAAGATATTAGTGATCAATGATTGCTGTTTCCTGTGATTTTGTTGTTGTTTTAAGTGGTGGTGGTAGTGATACTGGCGTTGTTGTTGTTGGTAGTGGTGGTGCTGTGTGTGTGTGTGTGTGTGTGTGTGTGTGTGTGTGTGTGTGTGTATTTCCCTTCCTTTGATTTTGCTGGATTGAGATTATTCCTTGTGTTTTTACAGTTGTAGTTAACCTACTTAGATTGGAGTTTTCCTTCAAGCACATTCTGTACGTACTGCTGGATTTGTAGATAAATATTGCTTAAGTCTGGCTTTATCGTAGAATGTCTTGTTTTCTCTATCTGGAATTGTAATGAACTTTGCCCCCCCCTTTCTGAATAAAAACAGAGTAAGAATATGTTGAGTGAGGTGTGGAGCAGTAATGGGAGGAGAGGAGGGAGGGAAACTGAGGTAAAGTAACTGTAAAGCAAATGAATGAACTTTTCAAAACATTAAGAAAAAGAAATACACTTTTAAAAAATGGAAAGACAATCAGTAATTAAACCCAAAATTTCCAACAACCCTCTATTCTAAATAGTGTTAATTGCATAAAGTAGGCAGAGAGCTTATATTCTCAATTTAAGTCATAATTTTACTAAAGCAGTTGTTTATTTTAAAAAAAGAGAGAGAAAAGAAAAAAGTTAAAGTATGCAGTGAGACCCAGAGCAGCTGTGATTGAAGCAATACTTAATGATTCCAATTAAACTATGAGAAGACACACCAAAGCATCCTGCTCCTAGGTCGTCACAGGACCAAGTACTTCTCAGTGATGGCATTCTCTTCACTAGACATGGATATTGTCCAGTAGATAATCACATGACCCACGACAGTCCCTATAGAGTCCTTCAAAAACTGTGTTCCTTCCTTAAGGATGGACAGCTGAGGTGATGAAAACCCTAAATCTATGATTAGCTGTCTTAACTTTTAGACGTAGTCAAACAGCATAAAGCCAAATACAAAAGAACATTAAACCAAGAAATATTGAACTGAGGAATGAGAGCATACTAAGAGTTGCCCTCCACCTCATATGTCCAACAAAGACCAAACAACAGATAATCTAGCCTTTAGAATGAGCAGGAATGGTATTAATTGCTCTCTGTCAATGTTGTTTTGGTTTGGATTGCCACAGACCTCTACCAAGGATATATAAATCATTTTGTGTTGTCATTTGTTGATGAACAAATGACATGGTCCTAGCTTGATATACATTAGCTTAAGGTAGAGTTATTATAAGTTTATTTCTGATAGTGTTCTAGTTAATTATTATAAACCAACAAATCAATCCAGTGCAGAAATTTATAACTGATTGTGATGCTTTATGGGAAAGTTGTTAACTAAGTTAGTTGTGTGTTCCACAACTCATCTTTTTCTGTTTCAAACTCTAATTCCTCATTAAACATCAAATTAATATTGCCAATCTTGCCTTCACAATCATGGTGTTATTGTTAACTTAAAATTGGTGTTGAAATTATTTACAGTGTCTAAAATGTCTACATCATATAAAATGTAAAGCAGCTGTCACCAGTTTGCCAAATGTCAATTGTACTTATTTGGGCAATATTTTAAATCACGAAAGCATGTCACATTATATATTTGGCATGGTATTCAAAATGAGATGCTGTGATTAAAAATAGGTGTTATTATTTGTTTCTTTTGGTCTGTAGTTAATGTTCTTAAAGCACTTTAAAACATTAAATGATTAGACTTCCTAACAGCCTTCGGATGCAGTGGTGTTATAAAGGGGACTGCTTCACTGTGATAATGTGGATCTGTATTTATTTTCTAGATTTTAAAGATCCACTTAGGGAAACTCTGAGCATTAAAAATCAATTTAAAATACAATTAAACTATTAGTGTACCCAAAGAGACCAATAGCAACATTAGGCTACATCTATTCTTGGGCCAAATGAGTGGGGAGTGCAGGCATGCATCCAGACACTTAGGACATAATGGCTCAAATGTCAACTAGGGGACCTGAAAAAGAATGGGAAGGCTAGAGGTTTCTAAATTGACTCTTTCCAGTGAAATCTCAGTATATATTGTACCACTTCGTGATCTTGGTAAAGCCTCTCTCTCTCTCTCTCTCTCTCTCTCTCTCTCTCTCTCTCTCTCTCTCTCTTCCTCCCTCTTTAAGAAAATTGTACTTTGGGCACTATATCATGATATAGTATTTCCAACTTTTAAGTGGAGAGTGTTGTAACTTTACTTTTTCATTAGGTAAACTGTATTTCTATCTTGCTTTCTTATCCACCCACATGGTAAGCACATAATCACTATCTAAATGTGGTTTTCCTCTGCTCAGTCTAGCTCAAATAATTTTTCTAATTCTGAGGAAATGCCCAAATAAACTACGGAACCCTATTTTAGTAGTCTGACTCTAAATTAGGTGAAAAAATTATGTATTTTCTTGCTTTTGGTGACTTAAAAATATTTTCCTAATGTCAAAAAATACATACATATTTTACTATACTATTTGCCAAGTATTTGAATACAAATGAAATATGTTATTATATACTATATGTATTTAGAAGTAGCAGATAGAGAAAAATAGGTAAGACTCTTGGAATTTCTGGTATGAGATCAACATATTTTAGAACCTTCTCAATTTTTTCTTCTGCCCCTTATATCTTTTTTCATTTCCATGATTTCTTTCATATATACATCATCTAGTGACATAAAATATTGTCTTCTTTGTGCCTATCCAGGAAATGCTAAGAACTATAATATTTTCTTGGACTCATATTTCATATTTATAGTCATATAAATTCATTAGAGCAGTGGTTAACAATGTTCCTAATGTTGGGATCACGTAATGTTGTTCCTTGTGTTGTGGTGACCCCCAACAATAAAATTACTATGTTGCTACTTTTTAATTGCAATTTTACTTATGTTATGAATCATAATGTAATTATCTAGCATGCAGGATATTTGATATGTGACCCCCTGAGGGATGGAGATCCACAGATTAGGAAGCTCTGGACTAGAGTTCTTGAAACAAAAATCTCATTCCAGTCTTTGCCCACCCAGAAGTGTATGGCATAAATTTAGGCCGATTGACTTTCAATTCTGGTCTCACCCCTCCCTTGCTTTAAACTTAACTTTTGTCATCCCACTTCTTCACATATGGGAGTTACAATAATGTGGATTTGATGTTTGTCTTAATTGTCAACTTGACACAATCTAGAATCACCCTGACAAAGTCCTCTGGCCCTATCTGCAGTTGGAAGGATGTCGGGAGGTCTGCCCACGTATGGGTGCCACCATTTCCTGACTTGGGTCTAGAATTGTACAAAATGAAGAGGGTTTCTTGACTGTGGGTGCAGTGTGATTTCCTGCTTCAAGACCCTGCCACTGTGCCTTCTCTGCGATTGATGGACTGCATCCTGGAAATATGAGCAATATTAAACAAACCTTTCTCTCTTACAGGGCTTCTGTTAGGGTATGTTATCACAGCAGCAGAAGAGGAATCAAGACAGATGGTAAAGAACTTACAGTTACATCTCAAATACCAGAACTGAACAAAAGTCTTGGCTGTTGGGAGGCATTCAGGAATTACCTCTGCTTGAAACCCTATCCTTAACCTCCTCTGGTTGGCTCCTACTTTGCATTGGAGGTTTTATTTAGCCATAAGCAATTCGTTCTAGATTCTGCCTTCTTATCGAATGCTTTCATACTCATATGTAATTATTAGTCTGTCAGAGATATAATTACCACTTGAGTATTAGTAATATTTTCATTGCTGTGACAAAACACCTGAGATAACAAACTTAAAAGACAGAAAGGACTTTTGACTCCTGCTTCCTGAAGTTTCTTCCCATGTTTGCTTAGCCCCATGGCCTTTGGTTGACGGAATCATTATGATGGAGCACATGACACAAAACTTTTGTCATCTCGTGGCAGACAGGAACCAACAGAAAAGGAGTGTACAGAGTCTCAGCATCCTGCTCAAGGGAATGTTACCAGGGATACAACTTTCTATGACGAAGAGCCACCTCATAAGAGTTTATTTTTTTTGATATTTCTTAAATAAATATTTTGTGAATGGGACGAACAAATATGCAAAGATTAAAATGTCAAAGGATTCAGATTCAGATCAGTAAAAAAGAAATTGGAAAAAATAAAATATTTTAAGCAAATTAATTTCCTCTCCCAGAGTAAGGAGCTTTTTTTTTATAAAGAAACCAATATTTTTTCATTATACATACCAATCCAAGTTCCCACTAACTCCTCTCCTTCCATTCCCTCCACATACCACCCCTCCCCAATCCACTCTTCAAAGAGGGTAAGGCACATTGTCTGGGGAAGATTCAAGGCCCTTCCTACTATATCTAGGCTGAGCAAGGTATCACTCCAAAGAGAATAGGTTCCCAAAAATCCAGTACAAGTAGTAGGGATAAATCCTGGTGCCACTGCTGGTGACCCCTCAGTCTGCCCCAGGCATTCAATGGTCAACCACATTCAGAGGGACTAGTTTGGTCCTATGCTTGTTCCTTCCTAGTCAGGCTGGTGTATTGAGCTCCCATTAGCTCAGGTAGATGGTTTCAGTGGGTATACCCATCATGATCTTGACCTCTTTGCTCATGTTCACATTCCTCACACTCTTCATCTGGACTTTGGGAGCTCAGTCCAGTGCTCTGATGTGGGTCTCTGCCTCTGCCTCCATCAGTTGCTGGATGAAGTTTCTCTGGTGATATTTAAGATATTCATAAGTCTGACTACAGGGCAAGGCCAGTTCAGGCCCCCTCTCCTCTATTGCTTAGGGTGTTAACTGAAGTCGTCCTTGGGGTTCCCTGGAAATTTCTCTAGAGCCAGGTTTCTTGCTAGACCCATAATGGCTCCCTCAATCAAGATCTCTCTTTCATTGCTCTCACCTGTCTTTCCTCCATCTTGACTATCCATTCCCGCAAGATTTCCTCACCCGTCCTCCTTTCCTCTCTTTTTCCCCTTCCACCCTCCCTTCTCCCCCACCCCTATATTCCCAATTTTGTCAAGTGATCTTGTCTATTTCATCTTTCAATGTGGATCCATATATGTTTTCTTAGAGTTTACCTTGTTACTTAGCTTCTCTATGATCATATCCTTGTTTATGGCTAGTCTCCACTTATAAGTGAGTACATACTATATTCATCTATTTGGGTCTGGGTTACTTCACTCCGGATGGTATTTTCTAGTTCCATCCATTTGTGTGCAAAATTCAAGATGTCATTGTTTTTTACTGCTAAACAGTAATATGCCAAATGTGCCAAATGTTCTTTATCCATTCTTTGGTTGAGGGGCATCTGGGTTGTTTCCAGTTTCTGGATATTACAAATAATGCTGCTATGAACAAAAGCCTTTGTAGTATGATTGAATATCTTTTGGGTATATGCCCAAGAGTGGTATTGTTGGACCCTTGGGTAGGTTGATTCCCAATTTTCTGAGAAACTGCCACACTGATTTCCAGAGTGGTTGTACAAGTTTTCATTCCCACCAGCAATGGATGAGTGTTCCCCTTACTCCACATCCTCTTCAGCATAAGCTATTTGATCTTAGACATTCTTTGGGTTTTACTGGTGGGAGGTTATCTGTTGCCTATGTTTTTGTGGGTGCAGTTAGCTTACTTTTGTTGGGCTTTTCCTTCTAGCACTTTCTGTAGGGCTGGGTTTGTGGATATGTATTTTTTAAATCTGGTTTTGTCATGGGATATTTTGTTTTCTCCATTGATGTTGATTGAATTTGCTGGGTATAGTAGTCTGGGATTGCATCCATGGTGTCTTAGTGTCTGCAGCACATCTGCCCAGGATCTTCTAGCTTTCATGGTTTCCATTGATACCATGTTAGGTGTAGTTCTGATAGGTCTACTTTATATGTTACTTGACCTTTGTCCTTTGCAGCTCTTAGTATTTCTTTATTCTTTATGTTTTGTGTTTTGATTATTATATGGCAAGGGGCCTTTTTTGTTTGATCCGGTGTATTTGGTGTTCTGTAAGGTTCTTGTACCTTCATAGGGATATCGTTCTTTAGGTTGGCAAAGTTTTCTTCTATGATTTTGTTAAATATAATTTCTGTGACTTTGAGCTTGAGTTCTTCTCCTTCTTCTATCTCTATTATTCTTAGGTTCAGTCTTTTCATGGTGTCCCAGATTTCCTGGATGTTTTGTGTTAAGAATTTGTTGGGTTTGGTGTTTTCTTTGACCAATGAGACTATTTCCTCTATAGTATCTGCAACACCATAGATTCTTTTTTCTATCTCTTGTATTCTGTTGGTTATACTTGCCTCTGTAGTTCATGTTCATTTACCCAAATTTTTAATATCCAGAATTCCCTCAGTTTGCATTTTCTTTATTGCCTCTATTTCAGTCTTCAAGTCATTTTTTTTCTTGGTTTTCTTGAGGGATTTGTTAATTTCCTCCAATTTTTTGTTTGCCTTTTTCTCCATTTCTTTAAGGGAGTTTTCATTTCCTCTTTAAAGGTCTCCATCATCTTCATAAATTTACATTTAAAGTTGATTTCTTCTGCTTCTTCTGGGTTAGGATGGTCAAGTCTTTCTGTTGTGTAATCACAGGGTTCTGGTGTTACCATATTGCTTTTTAGGTTGTTGGATGAGTTCTTGCATTGACACCTACCCATTTCTTCTTCAAATGAGTCTGGCAGGTTGTGTCTTTGTCCAATCCTTTCAGTCACTTACTAAGTCTTTAGGAATTGTTCTTGGTCTGCTCTGTATTGTCAATGTCTGTGTCTCTGAGGTCTCTCTAATCCTGCTTTCTTGGTCTTCTCTCCTGGTTCACTCTCTTGGTCCTCTTTCTTTGTCCCCTCGGTGTTGTAGTAAGCTCTTGGTCCCCTCAGTATTGTAGCAAGCTATGTTTCAGAGTTCCACTGAAGTTGTAGGAGGATAGACGAGTTTGAGTGTGGAATGGGACTAGTAGCTTGCAGGGTCTGGTAGGTGGATGCAGGTATTGAGGCAGCCTACCTGCAGGAACCTCTCTTACTGGCTGGCTAGATAAGTCAAGACAGTTTGGGGAGGGGCCCGGAGTTTTGTCTAGCCATGGAGGTCCTAGAGAGTGTGGTGTCCTGCCACATGACTGGTCACTCATCTCTTCTCCCCCTCAGTATTATAGCAAGCTGTGTTGCAGAGTTCCAGCAAGGTTGCAGCTCTTAAGAGTTTCATAACCTCCCAGTAATGCCACAGCTCAGGAACCAAGCCTGGAACATAGGAGCATCTAAGGAACACTTCAGAAACTGAAGAAAAGTAATATGTCTTACTGTTTTACTAATTTAGTATTTTTACTATCCATCAAATTTCAAGGAGAGATTATACTTTAAACCTTTGTTTGTGGTGTATAACAGTGTGAAGTAAGCCCTGGTTTTTAAATAAATATTAGTTAAATGAATAAAGAAAAAGTGAATGACAGGAAGACTTATGTTTTCAACTTTTTCTTCCTACATTTTAATATTTTAAAAAATTAAAAATTTCCACTTTTTTAAATTAAAAATTGTGTGTATGTGGGTATTTTGCCTGGATGTGTGCCTGTGTACCATGTGTGTGCTGGGTGTCTGCAGAGGCCAGAAGAGAGCATTGGATCCCTGGAATTGGAGTTGCAGTGGTTCTTCTGGAAATGTAGCCAGGGCCCTTACTGCTAACCCATATCTCCAGAACACAGTTCTTTCTTACATTTTGAATTCTTTATGCAACCAATGTTTTAACAATATGTCCTTCAGTTACTCAGCCTCTCCCTAAAATGCCAGCTTTCTCACCCAGAGTGCTGATTTACTTTGCAATTGAGGTTAAGTAAGATGATCTTTAAAATCAGCATCCTATGGGGTATTCAACACCCAAGTGGTTATAACAGTAGATGCAAACCCAAACTAGAAGAAGTCTTTGCAAAGAAAGAGAAGTCAGGCACACAGTTCTACCAAAGTCGTAGAGTGTTGGGCCTCCTAAGGCCTGGGCATGAGGCCCAGTGTAACTTCCTGAACCTAGCTCAAGTTTGGAGATCTCTCTTTGGTCATGACTTCCACATATGAGTGACCCAGCACAGCCTGACCTAAACCCACCACTACCCAGCCACTGCTAATGGGGCAGAAAATGATTGGCCCTTATTCCTTACTCTGCCTCAACTCATCCCAAGATTCCCACCCCTTATCCCAACCCTATATAAGTTCTTGTCTGATACAATAAAATGAGATTCTGCTTTGACAGACTCCAGAATCAGTGTGTATGTTTCTCCCTGATGGCCAGGGGAGGACGTCTGGGTCATCAACTCTCACCATTCTGCTCAGCCCCAGGGAATGTCCAGCAGGTCCAGCTCTGCCCCTGCCCTTTCTTCCTGAGAACCCGGCAATGGAGCTTTGTACAGTTGTTAGCTTCTAGCAGAGGAAGAGACAGCTTTCTCAAAGTCTGTAGCCCCTGGTAAGTCTACCACTATCCAGTAAAGACACAACATCTAAGCATAATTGGGTAGCCGAACTCCTCTTGAAGGAGTTTAAAAAAATGATGACACAGAGTGAAATGGATAGGGAAGGAGCACAAATTGGGTCAGTGAGATGAGTATGATCAAATGTGTTGTATGAGACTCTCAGCAAACCAATACAAATTAAAAATAAATAAAAAAGCATCCTGTGAGACATGGTATGGTTACAACAAAATATAATAAATGAACTTTTTGACCAAGGCCCGCCACACTATACTAGGCTGAACAAGGTATCCTTACAAAGAAAATGGGTTCCAAAAAGCCAGTACAAGAGTAGGGATGAATCTTGTGCCTTCTCTTCCACACCTGGACTTCCTAGGCTCTGTCATTACCTGGCGTTCCAGACCAGGGAAGCTGTGTCCCCTCTTCCATGGCTGGCTCTCCCATGACAGGCTAGGTCCTGGGGAGCCAGACTAGGGCATAGCCTCACCCACACTAATTCTTCCTCAACCTCTTCTTTATTTCCCCAGTAGCAACATAACAGATGCACAAGTTTCCTTTACAATTCCTCAAGTCAATCAATGAGCTTGTGTTCTATGCCCACTATGGCTTCGGCACTGCAGTAAGGTTCTTTATTTTAACAAACTTTGCACCTCTTTTGCTTTCTATAGCATATAATCATGTAAGACCTCAATTATTGTTAAATACATGTTAACATCAGTTAAAATGGAAACCACAAAATAGTGTCAATCAAAAAAAAAAACCAACTTCCTCAAGTCCTAATTCCAACTAGTTCACTGCCAAAAGGAAATTATATAACTTAAGCAGCTCCATATGGAAGACATACTGAAAATTACAAATGCAATGGGATATTAGAGTTGTCCACATCTGAGCAGACTTGTTGCCATCACCATGGAAACTACCCCCATCCACGTCTTAGGAGGAGACAGCAGCTGTTCAACAGCAAGCAACCAAAAAAAATGTAAATCAGTCGGGTGCAAAAAAAAAACCCTCAAGATTCACTTAAAGTCATTAAAGGGATGAAATTTGTGGTAAAGGAATAAGATTAAGTGGTGATTTAGAAAATTAGGATACATTAGCCTTGCGTGCATCTGGAAGACTGCTGCAAGGCAGAGGTGCAAGGTGGTCAGAGATCTCCATCAAATATACCATTGCATCACCATGTTGGGATAATAACTAAGCAAATTTTGCAAAGTTAAATTGCAAGAAAAAATTATATTTTTAAGAAAGAGACTGGAGAAATGTGGGGATTCATTTAGAAGAAAAAAGAAGGAAAGCATTAAACTGTGTCATTCATACCATACAGGAAAATGAAGAAAAGAAGTAGAAGCTATTGTATGGATGAAATATGAAATGTTGATTACATTAAATTTCTTTTGTGTGAGCCTTTTGGGGTACCTCTTCCTACAAAGGTTTCATTTGTGTGTAATGGTGATTCTGTTTTGAAAGCTTTGGATACATTTTCAGCTGAATCAAGCAATTTTGACAATGTCAAGACACAGAGTTGCTTAGGGATGTGTTTGCATAGAGAACTCAAAATTGAAATGGGAAGAAGACCGTGAAGACTATTCCTAACTATTATACTTTAAGATACCTTCTTATACTGTTAAAGTCCATAAGCTACAAGGATCAGGTGAAGAATTTCTTGGTATGCATCATCGAAGATTTTTCCACATGAACAGATAAACACATATAACCTGGGGATAAGACTACAGAGAGACAGGAGAGAAGTGGAAGGAAGAGCGAGAAAAGGAGAAGAGCAGAGGGATAAAAGACAGACCTGCCATGTAAAATAAAGGGAAACCTGTTGATAGAGGTTTCTGTACCATTCAGTCCCAAAGAAACACACAGAGACCTACATTAATTATAAACTGGTTGGCCTATTAGCTCACCTTCTTATTAACTCTTACACCCTACATTAACCCATAATTCTTGTCTGTGTTAGCCACGTGGCTTTCATCAGTGAGGCATTCTCATCTTGCTTCCTCTGCATCTGGGTTATGACACCAGGCTGAGTCTTTCCTCTTCCCAGAATTCTCCTGTTCTCACTGCACTGCCTATACTTCCTGCCTGGTCACCCCATGTATACTTCCTGCCTGGCTACTGGCCAATCAGTATTTTATTAGAGCAATACAAATGGCAAATCTTTACAGGATACAAGATAACTGTCCCACAGCAGAAACCATTTCTATAAAATTCACCCAGTTTGTTTCCCTTTCAGTCCTGCATCCCTGTCTTCAATTATAATGATCTCCTCCTTATTGATCAAGTTATTTCTTAAATAGCAGTATTTCTATTACTATAAACCTAAGTCACAACATTTTTATTCCTGTATTAATTCTGTCTTCGAGTTTGCAGAATTTTCCATTTTCTTGAGATACCTGTAGGAATTGCATAAAATTAATATATAAAATGTGATGAACTTGGACATCATAATGCTCCAATGCTGCCATCAGCACAATCGCCATACAGAATCTGTATGTCTGCCACTGCTGCTGCTCTCCCTCTGCCAGCATTTCCTTATGCACATTAGATCCTTGGTTTCGGTTTGGTTTGTTTTTGTTTGTTTGGTAAAGCAGTTAGCATGAAGTCTTCCTCCCGACAAATTTGTAAGTGCACTATTCCTTTTGAACTCAAAGCACTGGCTTGTACAACAGATCTCTGCAATTCATACACTTTGTATAACTAGAACCTTAAATGGTGAAGTTATAGCCCTGGACCAAATAACTCAATGTGTTGAGTAAGGGTCATGTTCAAATTATCCTACCTATAAGCATACACTCAACTGCTGTGATGGTTAAATGAAGAGGTAGGTAACTGGGCAGTAAAACGTCAAAATCTTAGACTTAGGAAAAGGTATCATAATTAGAATAAAGGAAGAATACATTAGATCTGTTGACATTCACAGACAATCAAACTCCTCAACATAACCAAGAAGTTTCTATTAATTCCCACAATACGTGGTGGAAATAACCTCAGTTACCCTTGGGACTGCCCAGGGTTCCAGGAATTTGGTGAGTTGGTTCAATCATTAGCTCATAGTAGCTGTGGATAAAGACATCTTGACATTTTCAGTCTGCCATTGCAGAAGCTCTGAGCTACTTTTGAAAGTAAAACAGACAGGAGTATTTGCCTGAACTATGAATACCTAAAATCCTCCAAATCTTATATTCTCCAGCTGGTACCAAGGTGTCACCATGAATGCCTTCAGCTTCCATTGGCTCACAGCCTCAGGAATCATTCTCTAGCTTGAAATCAGCACTCCCTATCTTTTTGTCTGTCTGTCTTTCCACCACATGTTTTAATGTCCAGTCACTCAAAGATAAAGGCCAAGATACCTTGCCTCCTGCAAGCTTTTGCTGACTTGGCATATTCTTCTTTCTGGGCTAAAGCTCAGAGTCTGCTAGCAGCTTGAATACATGGGAAAATAAAATATTAAATAATGGAATAATTGTAATTAATACATCAAACTATTTCTAGCCTACTCTTCTGTAGTTTTCCTCACTACATTTCTGGAATTTGACATCAAATTTTGTGGGATACAAAACAAATTTGAAGGACACATACCAAAATATCTTTACGGAGTTGAAAAGTCTCTAGCTGAGAGTTCTCTTTGACCTAATACAGAAAAAAAATGGGAAGGATTTGTAATTACAGATGCATTTTCTGCCAGTTATATTTCTGATCATTATTTTAATTTACTACACATCAATAGCGATGCCAAATACCTCAGGAAGAAAGTTCTGTATACTGAATTCCATTTTAGCCAGTTGACTTGTGCAAGGCTGTGAACAGTGTTCCGACAGAAACAATCTGTGCCTCAAGGTATCATAAATCCACGGCATGGTACAATAAAACTTTTAAAGTACATATTTAAGAGAAAAATGTTGATTTCCTTATAAAATATTAATGCTGTTACTCAAATTAAGTCCCTAGATAGGAATTCAAATTACCCAAAGTCATTGCTCTGTTTAGATCAATAGTTTCCCAGTTGGAAAGGAAACGAGCCAGGGTGCTAGATGACAGCTGAGACATGATTGCCGTGTTCCTCAGCATCTTTCCAGTCCTCTGCAGTTTATAAGAAGTCTGGCCTTGGTGTGATATCCCAAACAAAAGCAAAACAGACCTGGGAATAGAACAGAAAAACACTGGAGATTTAAATACAAATTGTGGGACAGGAAAGAAACATCTAGAAATATGGCTTGGAAAATAATGAACTCCTGCTTGTCTTTCAAAACACACATTCCTCTTGCATATAACTTCTTGGGTCCTTTATTATTATTTTCTATCACTCATTCATTTTCTGTGGGCATAATAAGTGGCTTAAGATAAAAGTAGTTTGGGACTCATATATTATTAAACATATTATAAAGATGCTAATATCATTGTTAATAATATCCATTCTATATAAAGACAAATTTTTACTTTTCCCATTTAACAAGTGATGCATACTGTTTCATTTACTTTAAATTAATTATGTAATAAAAGCATGAATTGTCAACAAATAAATTCAAGGATGACACATACTGTTTTTGTTTGGAGAACTAATGGGTTTTAAAATGTAAATTAAAATTTAACTGCGCCTCACCATTGCACACACAACAACAACAAACCCAACCTTGTGGTGATTTAATTTGAAGCCCAGGAAACTGCATCTCAGAAAAACAACTGATTTGGTTTTTTAAATGTGTTCATAGTTTTATTTTTCCATCTTATTAGAACTAAATGCTATAGGTTACTCTTTGCCAGTGGTTTGAGAATATAAGGTTAAGTATGTGGTCAGCATTTTAGTCCAATGTGTTAAAAACCAAACTGCATTCAGTTGTTACTATGTCTTAATCACCAAGTGTGTCATGAAAGAATGTCTGACTCGTTTTAGACACACGCTTATCTCTAGAAGGAAAGACACATTTAAAACACACTAAGCAAAATTCTAATTATTTACCTCCCAATCTCTGTTAAAGTTGCCAGAATTTTGATAAAGTGATTGCATTTCTAGAGGTAAAAATATAGAGAAATTTCCAAGGCCTTTTTAAAGGTAAAAAAATGATGTAATATTGACAGATAGCAAGGTTGTCCTCAATGTCAGTGGAACTAAAGGCAGCCTGATAATCCTTAGCAACAGAGAAATGGACCAAGGAGAAGTCATAGGCCATCTATAAACAAACCCATGTAAATACACACATGTGCTAGGCATTAAACTTGATATATGATTGCAATTCAGTAGATAAATCAAGTTGGCTAATCAACTGTGAAAGCAATAAATGATCTCCTACTTAATCATGGAAATATATATGTATCATAAAGAGTAAAATTCTAAATAAAACTTTTAAAAAGAAAACAATTAGCCAAGAATATAAGAAAGACAAAGCAGTAGCATAAATCTTAGAGGTGACTGATGGAGTAGAAAGGGCTAAATTGGGGTGGGAGATTATAAGGCAAAGTAGAAGACAAAAATGGGGAGGGAGAAATAATTCGAAAGACCCTTGCAAAAAAGTTTTATGGAAACCTATTATCATTGAAGTTTCAAAAATATGTATGTGTATAAATAATTACATATAGATGGAATTAAAATGTAATTATCATTTAATGGAATGATAGCAAGCCTAACAGATACCACAGGCTGACAAATGAAAAGTCTAGTGCCACGAATAACTTGCCCCTTTTGGATCTGTTGTCCAGTGAAGTCCCATGGAACCTTAAACAGTACAGGCTACTGCCAATGCTATTGTTTCCCATCAAAAACTTGACAGTAAGACTGTATTGATGAAGACACCATGTATTTGAGCCATAGAACATGGTACAGTCAAGGTAAAATCCCTGGAAGCTCCATCACTACTAGCTTGCTCCCGCATTGGCAGAAGGTACTACTCATGTTACTAGAAACAAAACCATCTATGATTCCTAGAATTTTAATAACGATTAGCTTACAAGGTCGTGTCCCCTGGGACAATAGTTGCATGAGCGTCAGGAGAGTAACCAACTACTTTTCTGATTAGATTTAAGTCCTGCTCCAGAGGGTGAAATTCATACCTGACTCTATTCCTGGGCTATACACCTGTAACTAGACACATCATTGGCCCTGCTATTACTCTGCAAAGTGGACTTAATAGTAAACTGAATCCTAATGACTTACTGTTTTATCAATAGATTGATGCAACTCTCAAACCTCTTCAGAGCCAAGTATCTTGCCAATTCTAAAATGACTCCCTTAATGTAGATATCTTATTCCCTTCCCCAATATCCACCCTTCCTCCATCTCCACCCTCCCACTCCCCCAAGCTCTCCCCAGTCTTTCCCTTCTCCCTTCTCCTTCCCCCTCTCCCCTTCCCCCACTTCCCCACTCCTACTCCCACCCCTATCCCCGCCCCCGTGCTTCCAACTTTTGCCTGGCGATCTTGTTTGCTTCCAATTTCCAGAAGGATCTATATATGTTGTTCTTTGGGTTCACCTTGCTATTTGGCTTCTCTAGGCTTGTGAGTTTTAGCTTAATGTCCTTTGTTTATGGCTAGAGTCCACTAATGAGTGAGTACATACCATCATCGTCTTTTTGGGTTTGGGTTACCTCACTAAGGATAGTGTTTTCTATTTCCATCTGTTTGCATGCAAAATTCAAGATGTCACTGTTTTTTTTACCGCTGAGTAGTATTCTAATGTCTATATATTCCACACTTTCTTGATCCATTTTTCCATAGAGGGATCCCATGTGTCCACGGGGATGTCCCTAGCTAGGTACTTGGGCAGCAGAAGAGAGGGTGCCTGAACTAGCCTTGTCTCATAATCACATTGATGAATATCTCGATCATCACCATAGAAATTTCGTCGGATGGATGGAGATAGAGACAGAGACCCACATTCACATCAGAGCAATGGACTGAGCTCCCAAGGTCCAGTCGAAGAGCAGAAGGTGGGAGAAGATGAGCAAGGAAGTCAGGACTGCCAGGGGCTGGTCCACCAACTGAGACAGTGTGCCTGATCTAATGGGAGCTCACCAAATCCAGCTGGATCAGGAATGAACGAGCATATGATCAAACCAGAATCTCTGAATGTGGCTGCCAATGGGGGCGGACTGAGAAGCCATCAATAATGGCACTGGGACCTATCTCTTCTGCATGTATTGTCTTTTTGGGAACCTAGTCTATTTGGATGCACACCTTCCTAGGCCCGGATGGAGGGGGGAGGGCCTTGGACTTCCCACAGGGCAGGGTACCTTGTCCTTTCTTAAGGAAGTAGGGGGAGGGAGGAGGGGTGGGGGAGTGGGAGGGGACTGGGAGAAGGGGAGGAAGTGTAAATTTTTGAATGAAAAAAATAAAAGAATATGAAAAAAAAAACCTCTTCACAGAAGCTTGTTTTCTCTGTAGATTATGATGAACAAAGATAACCACAACTGGCTAACATGAAGAAAATTAGAGACTACAGAGTGTTCAGTCCTAAATTGAATATATACCACACCTCCTTCTCCAAAGGCTTAGAGATCACTGTGGAAAGCAGGAGGGAAACTCTACAAAGGCCAAGGTGGTGAATGAAATACAACTGGGCAGTCGTATCAGTAATAATTAAAGAATATATCATGGAGTTTGAAAGACGACCCAGAAAGAATTTAGAGAAGGAAAAGTTGGAGGTGACATAGATACAATGCTTATTAAGTTCTCAAAAATATAAAATTAATTATAAAAGCAAAAAAAAACATCTTTAAGAGAAGAAAAGTAAGATTAGGTAACTATTAGGCACTCTGCAATTGAGCACAGTTCCAAATGAACATCCCTCTTTTCAAGGTGCTGGGATTTAACCACTGTATTATGTACATGCTAAGCAACACGTTTCCATTGAAATAGAGCCTAACTCTATTAAGAAGGAATTCCATCTCACAAATTTAATATCAATCTTTACCTGGGTTTCCAGTCTGACCTGGGATTTCAGATGTCAGACATCATCCCGCAAGATCATATGATCAAATATCATTCTGTAAGTGCCACAGACAGACAGAGAGACAGACAGAAGGATAGATTTTCTAAGGCTCTTTGGCTCTAAATTGTAAGGACTATGAGAGCAAAAGTCACCAAATATATCTGCTATAGTGGATATTTACAAGAAGCTTGAATTTTTAATTTTGTTTGTTGTTAAATGAACCAAAAGAAAGCCATGAAAATCCCACTCACCTCTTTAATAAAAATAAAAGACCGAGAAAGCATTTTTTAGATAAACCTTGGAGTAAATGGGTACATGAGTCAGACAAACAACCTTGAATATCAAACAAGACAGCTAAATTCTCACAGCCATCAGTATTAGGAGCATTAAACTATTTTTGTTCACTTGTATTTCACTTATGCTCAGCCTTACTACTTTAAACACGGGGGCTTAAAAGAAAGAAAATATTAAGTTGCAAGTTAATTATCATAAAAGTAGGGAGCCTGTGAGATGGCTCAGCAGGTGAAGGTGCTTGGGGTCAGGCTCTCAACCTTTGCTCAGTTCCTAGGACCCCCACTGGAAAGAAAAGATAGCTGACTCTTGAAAATTTTCCTCTGACTTCACCATAAGAAAAACAGTAACCACTTTCCCTCATAAATGAATAAACCTAATAAAAGTTTAAAAGGCCAATTCACCATGACTTTTCGATCATTTAGTTGATCAAACTCTCTCTCTCTCTCTCTATATATATATATATATATATATATATATATATATATATACCTTTAATATTTTACTTGCAATATCAATGCATTGTTATTTTTAAAATTTAATAATATATATGTCCAAGTATTAAATGCTAAAGTTGTGCCTTTCACCCTCTATTTTCCTTCTTCTTCCTTCTTCTCAGATAAATACTGGCTATTTAAAATTACATGTTTACATTTTTGATACAGACATACACACATATACACATACACACATGATGCAGGCTATAGATATGGACCTGTCTTTGGAAAAACTAAAGGTCTATAGGTCCTGATGGATTTCTGACTTCTCTCCTTCATTAATGTTCTTTTAGCTTCAGGTTAGTATTTCTAACGTGGTGTTAAAAAATCTGCCTTGCAATGAGTTTAACAAAATCCATTGTTTCCAGGAAAAATAATATTCTGCTTATGAATTACTTAAGCACTTATACGTGTGTGTGTGTGTGTGTGTGTGTGTGTGTGTGTGTTTGTATATGCATGTGTATGTGTGTGTACGGGTTCACCTCATGTATAAAATTTAACTATGACTAACAAATGTGCTTCTTGGAGCTTCATTAAAAGAGCGATGCTCATCCAAAAACTAATAGAATTCAGAGTCAAAGAATACATACTGACTAGATAGTCATTCTCAACCTTTAAGGCTCTGACCCTTTAACACAGTTCCTCATGTTTTGGTAACCCCAACCATAAAACTATTTCTGTTGCTACATCATAACTGGCATTTTCCTGGTGCTATGAATCATACATACTTTTGGAGATATGGGTTTACCAAAGGGGTCATGATCCACAGTTTGAGAACTAGGCTAGACCAAAGAAACAATAAGCAAAGAAGCTACAAGTTAAACAAAAAGGATCAACCATCCCAATGACCAGATTGAAGGGATTGCTGATCCTAAAAGTGCCTGAGAAAGAGATTGCAATTGAGATAATTCTTACTACAGAATGTAGAAACAAAGTCACTGCCTTTGGGGAAACACAAGGTCAATATACTCTTTACTGTGGTAAAAACCAAGTCTATATCCCTGTTCGTCACGAAAAGTTTAGATTTACTTGTTGTAAGTTGATTCACTGTGTCAAATCAGACTCATATTTATCAACCAGAGAGGGCCTGTTGAGTCACTCTCTTTGTTAACATGTTCAAATAAATCAACTTCAAGAAATCCTCATGGGTTAGAGTGCCTTTTAAAGAGATCACTGGGATACCTGGGCATTTGGCTGTGTTCAGAATACTTCTTGACACGTACCAGACACTCATACCAAATCCAGTCATGGAAGAGAGCCATTTAAAAGCAGGTCTAACAACAAAGCTATGAATCTGCATTCAACCTTCAAGTTGAAACTACTCTCACTAATATAAAGTGACAAGTCACCCTTGATCAACTCCTCTTTTGATCTTTTATTGCCTCAATAACAAAGTCAAGAAGTAATTTCCTATATAAGTTATTATTTCTAAAACAGCCTACTTGCTGTCTTTATTCAATACAATATTGGAGAGAGTGCTTGATTACATTTTATAATCTCATTCATAAATGTAATACTGCTATGCCATTGCATTTATGATTTTCAAAACAGGAGTTAAAACTAAGTAACAAGAACCTCAAAGCAGATGGTTGGAAAAGTGACCAATTACTCACAAATGCATTACAGTAGAGGTATTATTCCATTTAAAGCATTTCTTGCATATCTACTCATTAATGCATGCATTCATATTTCCTATATGTGCAAGAATGTATCTGCGATAGCTCCTTTCACAAATTTCACTTTTAAAAAATACAATCTTACATGTCACATGTATGAATACACAATTATGACAGAATATATAATATACAGATCAATAATAAGCAAGAATACGTGGTAAAATATACAATATACACATGAATAATAAATAAGAATGTGCATATGGAATATATACGCAAAACATTTAATTATGCACTTGTAATGAGGAATCTATCAGAAAATTATTTGGGGACTGTGAAATTTACATCCTTGTCATTGTAGTGACATTTTGTTTGTATTTTAATAAATAAAGCTTGCCTGAAGATCAGAGACTAAATCAGCTGCACTGTCGGTCTTGCAGACCAGGTAGTGGTAACACATACTTTTAATCCCAATAGCCACACTAGTTTGCTACAGAAACTGGGCGGTGCATACCTTTAATCCCAGTGGTGCATGGCTTTAATTCCAGCCCAAGAGAGGATTACAAAACTGGAGGAGACAGCTCTCAGACACAGTCTCATTCTGAGATTCCTGAGGGCAGAATTGCCATTTTCAGACTGAAGTTGAGGTAAGAGCCAGTGGCTGACTGTTTTACTCTCTGATCTTCAGGCAAACTTTATTTAGTAAAATACAAATGAAATGCCACTACATGTCATACAAAGGACTAAAGAGTTGAGAATTTATGTATATATGTGTGTGTGTGTATGTATATATGTAGGGACATTAAGCCTCAACTCTTTTATCTTAGCAAACAAGCCAACATGAGACACACAAAAAATAAATGACTCGATTAAGGTCACAGGAAAAAACAACAACACAAAAAATAATGATCCCAAGCATCGTGATTTTAGCCCAGTGTTTTTCTCTCTAAATATTCTGATTTTTTGCATCCTTGTTTTTAAACACAGGAAAAAAAATCTGTAGTTGCTACCATTTTACTCTAGCTCTTGGTTGACTGGTCTGTGGAGATTTGCCTTCTCTGAGATTTGGATTCTTATCATAAGGTTCTGTTTTGGAAGCACCAATTGCCATTTTAATGCAACTTACTGATCGTGCAGACAGCCAGCCTCTCATAAATCATGTAAAGTACCTGAAAATATGATTTATGAGCTAAGTTATGGGAAATGGGGTCCTTTAATATTCTTAACCCTTCAGGATGTTGTTGCTTATCACAGTCTTTTCTCTGGTCCAAAGAAGGCAGGTCTGAGTGCTTCATCCCAAAGTGCCCATAGCTCTCTGCCCCGCCCACCCCATCACCGAGTTTCTATTCACTCACCTTCTTCCATGGATAATGACCATCTCCTTTAAGTGTGTTACCTCACCGTGCACGCTTGAATCTAATGCCTAGACTGTTTGTGGCTATTATAGAACATGATCCTGAGGCACTGCCTCACACAGTAATTAAAGAACAGCACTTAATAGCCTCTTACTGTGGAATTAAAAGAGCAGGAATATTAGAGTTTGTTGCAGAAAGCAATCCGTGAAAGATCCTAGGAAACCCAACATGAAACCAATTTAAACCGTATGCCTTGTTGAAAAGAAATATGGAGAAAATGCCTGTAATGTGCAGTAAATGAGGCCCATAACTCATTGGAACCTCCAATGAGTTATGTACTAAATTCATATTTCGCAACATGGTCATACATTTTTTTTAAGAAAATCTTCCTGTCTTTTAACCCTTTTCTTTGTATGGGAGCTTTTTTATAAGAATAACATGGTTGTGTGCACATTAATAGATTTACATATGCAAATAGAAATCATATACCAAGGGGTTATTTTTACCCTCTTCCTTATGGCTCAATATATTATCGCTTCACCAAACCAACAAATTAAAAATAATTTCCAATTTCTTCCACAAATATCTAGTGGCTAAATGTTATTAATGCATTTGCCTGAAAGGCACAAATTCAAACATTGCTCAGTTAGGGAAGAAGAATAGATAGTGCTGATTGCTTGCAATCAGTTTCAGTAATCTATATTTTCTTCACAGAACTGAAAGTTTATCTCACCATGGAACAACAGTTATAATTTTGCTTCTACCATTCATCAACTCTGGTATTTCCGAGTCTCAAATCATCACATTCTCAAGCTACACAGTAAGCAAGCTGTTGACAATTTTCTTTTTAGCATATTCCTTTAAAATGTTTGTCTGCACATTATGGGTTTATCTCCTGTGTGAGAGACCCTAATAAATCACATTTGCTTTCAACTATCCCAGTTATTAGGCTTTTATAATCATGAAATAAACCCAATAGAAGACTACTATTTTCAGAAGATTGGAAATCACTAGGTATTTTCCTCTTTGTATGATTACATGCTTCCCTCATTTTTCAGAAGGGCTATGTTACATTTAGAGTCTGTCAGCATATTGCTTGTACAAACAATAATGCTTCCAACCAATTGTTGTTCTAAAGGGGTGGGGATGGGAAGCCATGCATGAAACAGAAAGTTCCAGACTTACAAGGACTTTAGTCAGTTCATTTTTTTTTTTTTTTGCCATCTTGGAATTAAAAGCTTGAAGTTTCTTTTACAACATAAATTCCTTTCTTTTACCCTTTCTCTTTTCATATACAATAATTTCTAATAATCCTTTGTAGAACAATGCTTTGATTTAAGTGAGTACATGAAATCCATCAAACATAAAGAAGATCCTAAAGGAGATTTATGTGAATTATTTTTCAGAACAATCACTGCAATTAGACACTCATACACCTTGGTGCATTTAATATTGTAATTTTTAAGGAGCAATGATTTGAAGGAATTCTGTGCTCAAAATAGATCTAAAATGGAGGGTTTGGATGGCATTCTCAGCTGAAGTAATTGTCCCCATGAAGAACGAGGCAATGAGGACAGGTGTCAAGGTCAGTGCAACTACTAAACTCTGAATCTTGGTTAATATTTTCAGCTGGTCCATTTATAACTTAAAATGCACAACTGTTCCTTGTAGAAAACTCAGCTTTGGCTTTTCTGGTATGTATGTAATGTTTGGGATTGTTCCAATGGTGTCCCCAAGTGAACTTCAATTTGTCAAAGGAACAGAATCAAATCTACTTTCTTGTTGACTCTTCATCATATCAGAAGATGCAGATGTGAATGACAAAGGAAACAGTTGGAATAAACCTCATAAATGTGTGCATTCCAAACCACAGCTCATAAAAATCATTCTCAGCCCTGAGAGAGAAGACACGTACAAAAGGGAACAGATAGAAGAAGGAATTACGATGCCATTTGTTTACATATCTAATAGTCCTGAAATTAGTAGATAGCTATTTTCCTGGATCTCTTTTCCCTATCAGCCTCAGACTGTCTGTATATCTTGTGTGATAATTGCTATGCACAAGCCTTATTCAGAATGGCAATCATTGCCATGAGGGAGCCTTATTCCGAATGACATTCAATGCCAGGTTTTATGCCTAACTTCCTGGATGAACAGTGTTTCAAAATGATGCAAGATGTACTCCATAAACAGAATTTCAGAACTCTGTTCACTGATCTTGGTCTAGAATAAATCAACAAAGGTAGAGAGGTGCTGATTAAAAGGCACACTTCAATAGAAAATTATTTCAAAGCCAAAATTAATAGAAAACGCTCAACTAAAAAGATCTGGGGACCTGGGGAAAATTATAATTCATGCAATAATATGAGAAAATGACAATTCAATCTCTCATTCTGTAATAATATCAATAATAATACATGTTTTTATTTATACCTAGCCCTCATCTATATTTTCCATAGCCTTGATCATTCATTTTTTTTTCAGAAAATGAAATAGTTGAAATGGAATCTATTTACCATGATGCATCTGTGATCCCTAGAGATTTTGGATGGCAGACTTTTTAAGTATCATTGTCCAAGTGGTTTCTGAAAATAATTGACTACTTCAGAAAGTCACCCTCTGCCTCCGGCTTTACTGGTCCTTCCTTCCCTCCAGTGCTCTCTTCTGCTGGCAATCTGCCTCTGTCCCTCCCAGATTACACTACCTTGACATTGAGCTTGTCTCCTCTTCCAGAAACAAACATTAAAAGTGCTGATTTATAGCAATTTCTTAACTTCTGTTGAAAACAGGGTGTGTGTGGGGGGGTATCTTTTCATTTCCCCCTCCCCTTGTCCTGGAAACTTGTCTCTATTTTTCATCCAAATAAACAGAGCTCTGTAAATCTTGTCCAGAAGACACCAACTGAAACAATTAATCAAAGTGTTGTTTATGAGCTGCTAAGAGCAGATGAAATGTTGTGTTGACAACACAATTTTCAAATTCTCTATCAGCATCAACAGACATACAGAAATGAGCTAAGCTAATTGGATACCTTTGGTCACAAGGAGACCATGTATTTTCTGGTCTTGTTTCCATAGTTCAGACATGTTGAGAGAGTTTTAGCTAATTTTTTTGTCTTATTGCTGCAGATATATTCCTTTGTAATTTATTTTCATCAATGTCAGCTTTATCTCTGCCAGGAACCTGTCAGATTTCTTGTCATAACCTGAACATAACATTTCTTCCTGCCCCACGTGCAAACCACTTTGTTACATTCACAACTGGATAACCACCTGATATCTTTCCCTTAAAAATATCCATAGCATTCAATTCCCAAAATAATTCCAAACATCTCCAGGCGCTGACTGTCTTCTTATCTCTTTGTATAGTCCTGCCATATTCAACAAAATCAGAATATGTGGCCAGCAAAATGGGGTAGAAATCAGGCTCCATCATTTCCTGTGTTTATTGCATCCATATGATGTCCATGCATATTTTTGAGTGACTGCTGTGGATTGAATACAATATGTTTCTTCACAGGTCTGTGCTTTGAATGTTTGGTCCCCAGCTGGTAGCAAAATTTTGAGATGTCATGGAAATTTTGGAATGTGCAGCATGTCTGGAAAAAAGTATGTCAATGGAAAGTATGTCATTGAAGGTTATACAGGGTTTCCAGACTACTAGTGCCCACTAACCTCCTTCCTCCTCATCCTCCTTCTCTTTGTTTTCCTCCTCCTCTGCCTCTACGTCTTCTTTTTCCCTCTCTCCTCTTTCTTTCCCTTCTCATTACCCTTCCTCTCTCCTTTGGTCCTTCTCTCTTCTCCCTCTCTCTAATGTGATTTGAACAGGTCTACTTTACTCGACTTTCACATTCCTAACAGACGTGTATCTCTGAAATCTTGAGTCGAAACAAATGCTTCCTCCCCTAGTTGTCTCCGCCAAGTATTTTCTCATAGCAACAATGAAAGACAAGTGGTATTTTCTTGCATCAGTGATAGATAATTGGATTATATTTTCCCATTGCTGAATATTAATAGAGTTGGCAATTTTAACAACTGTTAAAAAAAGGTGCTGTGAGTGTTATTTGTACATCTTTTGTGGTCAAATGCTGGGTATATATTTTTTAAATTCTATTGAGCTCTACATTTTCCTCTGTTCCTCTCCCTGCCTCTCCCCTCCCCTTCAACCCTCTCCCAATGTCCCCATGTTCCCAATTTACTAAGAATATCTTGTCTTTTTCTACTTCCCGTGTAGATTAGACCCATGTGTGTCTCTCTTAGGGTCCTTATTGTGTCTAGGTTCTCTGGAATTGTGATTTGTGGGCTGGTTTTCTTTGCTTTATGTTTTAAAACCACTTATGAGTGAGTCCATGTGATAATTGTCTTTCTGGGCCTGGGTTACCGCACTCAAAAATGATGTTTTCTAGCTCCATTCATTTGTCTGCAAAATTAAGGATGTCGTTATTTTTTTCTGCTGTGTTGTACTCCATTATGTAAATGTACCACATTTTCCTTATCCATTCTTCTGTCAAGGGACATTTAAGTTGTTTCCATGTTCTGTCTATGACAAACAATGCTGCTATGAACATAGTTGAGCACATGTCCTTGTGGTACGATTAATCATCCTTTGGATATTTACCCAAAAGTGGTATTACTGGGTCTTGAGGAAGGTTGTTTCCTAATTTTCTGAGAAATCGCCACACTGACATCCAAAGGGGCTGTACCAGCTTGCATTCCCACCAGCAATGCTGTAGTGTTCCCTTTATGCCATAACCTCTCCAGCATAAGTTGTCATCAGTGTTTTGGATCTTGGCAATTCTTACAGGTGTTAGATGGAATCTCAGAGTTGTTTTGATTTGCATTTCTCTGATGACTAAGGATATTGAACATTTCCTTAAGTGTCTTTCAGCCATTTTATATTCCTCTGTTGAGATTTCTCTGCTTAGGTATGTACTTCATTTTTTTTAACAAATGGAAAAAAGAAAGCATATTTAACAAATGGTGCTGGCATAACTGGATATCAACATGTAGAAAAATGAAAATAGATCCATAGCTATCACCATGCACAAAACTCAAGTTCAAATGGATCAAAGACCTCAACATAAAGCCAACCACACTGAACCTCATAGAAGAGAAAGTGGGAAATACACTTGAACCCATTGGCACAGGAGACCACTTCCTAAATATAACCCCAGTAGCACAGACACTGAGAGAAACAATTAATAAATGGAACCTCCTAAAACTTAAAAGCTTCTGTAAAGCAAAGGATATGATCAACAAAACAAAACGACAGCCTACAGAATGGGAAAAGATCTTAACTAACCTAACATCAGACAGAGGTCTGATCTTCAAAATATACTGAAATAACTCAAGAAATTGGTCATCAAAAGTATAAATAATCCAACAAATGTTGTGTATTATAAACACTGAAAATCTTTTTCATTTTAGTCTCATTAACAAGCTGTTAAGAGTTCTATTTGCTTTCTATCTTTGACCACTTTCATGGGTGTAAAATGTTCTTTACTGATTGTTTAATTTTTAATTACGGGATGCTTACAAATTTTGTTTTCATGAATTTATAGACTACTTCACTTGCCTTCCTTTGTGAGGGATTCACATAAATACCTTTGTTCATCCTTAGCCAGGTTGTTAGCCTCTTATGAACAAGTTGACAAAGATTTGTTTATATTTTCTACTCCATACATTTTTGAAGGATTTACCAGTGAATTAAATGAACATTAAAGTTTTCTTGGGGTATATTTCTTATTTCCAATTTTTAAAAAGGATGTAGGACTACTGATATTTCCTACTTTATTATGAATTCAGCTTTAGGTCAAGTGAATCTTTCCAGGCTGGTAGGCACTCTGCCTAAATTACTGCATTCATTGGCAGAACCTTTCTCATATTATTTGTTATATACCCTTCATTACCTACAAAAACTTTTAAAGTATTCTTTTATTTTATGTTATTGACAATTTTTGATCTTAGCATAATAGTGAGGTGTTTCCTAACATTGTAATCTCTTAAAAGAAGAAACCCTTAGTTTAGTTCTTCTCCTCCAGCTCATTTATTTTGATTTGTTGGTTTATAAAATTTTTGTCACCAGAATATTGTATGCTTAATTTATTGTTGTTTTGATAATTTATTGTTGTTATGTTAATTTATAGGTAAAAACCTTTATCAGTTTTTTAAAAAAATTCCTCCATTTCAAGTGGACCTTCAATACTTAAAATGCCCTTGTATTTTC
>PVIU01015234.1:0-49108 GCA_004026605.1 Ondatra zibethicus | reverse complement strand
ACAGCCTATTTAATCATTTGACAATTTTTGTAAGGCCTGGTAAGGTCTCTTTCCCCTCTTCCAGCATTGCCATGGGAAGAGCAGGTATGGGGGCACCAGGGCTTTATCCCTGGCACTGCACACAGATTTAGAAACTGATCTTGTATGGAGGAATGGAGAAGCCTGAGAAATCATCATTGACCTGTATGGGGGTTGGGGGGCAGGGGGTGCTTCTTTCTCCCTGCTGGTTCCACAGAAGGCTTCTCATTGGCTCCCCAGGGCCAGCAGGCCTGGCTTCCTGCTTTTCTCTTAGCAGGGTGGCAGGGGCTGTCTCCTCACAACAGCCTTCCTGTGTTGACATCACCATTTGTTCCTCGTTTCCCCTTAGGGAAGATGCTGCCTTGTCTGTTCCGGGCAATAGATTTGGGAAAAACACATTTTTGACTTTTAAAGGAATTTCTTCTTATCCAAGCCTCCTTATGGCCCCAAACACTGATTTTAAGAGCAGCAACAACAAAAACTAGTGAATTCCCCTTCAGTAACAACAGAAAGGGCTGCTTGGGGGTGATTCAAAGGCCATGCAATTTTGAATTACTATCACCACAAAAATGTGTGTGTGTGTGTGTCATATGAATAATGAACAGACAAAGAAAACTGTAATATTTCTCCATCTCTTCATTTCCTGGAATAAAGTGTCTAGTTCAGATTACTTTCCTTAAAAATAAAAAAATAAAAAAGACTTATTTTTAACTACGTGTATGACTTTTGCACATGTGTTCAGGTGTCAGTGAGGCCGAAAGAAGCTATCCCATTCCCTGGAGCTAGAGTTACAGGTAACTGTGAGTCTCCTGGTATTAGTGGTAGGAACTGAACTCTGATCCTTGGCAAGAGCAAAAGAAATGATCTTCTGAACCTATATCTTCAGCCCTAGATTGCTTTCTTGGTCCTTTTATGCCAGAAACTTCAGAAAACCTTGTCCTCTGTATAAGTATTTCTTAAAAAGCAGTCTGGAATTTTATAGGTTTGCATGATAAATTTTACTATGCACTTCAATACAGCACAACTCAAAATGCTTCGTGCACCAGGGAGTATGTGTGTAAAGGGTCCTGGAGACAACTTCCTGAGAAAGAACTTTTGCAAATGCATCTATACAATTCTAAGGCTTTCTGTCACCATTGTGTCAGATGGGCACCCACCTTCTTTTCACTGATGACAGAAAGGGAGATCCCTTTCAGCAATATCTCCTATGACTGGACACACTGGACTCTTCCGCGTTCTTTTCTGGAGGCTAACAGAGAGAATAGGGCTGTTTGAGATCCCATACTGATCATAATGCTGTGTTGTTTCCCTCCAAAACCTACACCATAAAGTGATATTTTCAGTGTTGGTGTAAGGATATATGTCTGTGAGATTTCCAGTGTTGGTGTAAGGTTATATGTCTGTGAGGTTTCCAGTGTTGGTGTAAGGCTATATGTCTGTGAGATTTCCAGTGTTGGTGTAAGGCTATATGTCTGTGATGTTTTTAGTGTTGGTGTAAGGTTATATGTCTGTGACATTTTTAGTGTTGGTGTAAGGTTATATGTCTGTGAGGTTTTCAGTGTTGGTGCAAGGTTATATGTGAGGTTTTCAGTGTTGGTGCAAGGTTATAAGTCTACACTTGAGTGTGTTTTGTGTCTAGTGTCTTACTGCACATAAACATATTTCATTAGGGCTAGAGAGATGACTCAGATCCGATTGGTTCCTAGCACTCATGTTTGGCTGTCACTCATCCCCTGCCACTCTAGCTCCAGGTATTCGATGTCCTTTCCTGGCTTCTGCAGGTGTGTGTGTGTGTGTGTGTGTGTGTGTGTGTGTGTGTTTGTGTGTGTGCATGCATGTGTGTGTGTGTATATATAAAAATAAAACAAAATCAATTTTGACCCAAAGTAGAGATACCGCTTTAAAATATTTTCTGGTTCCAACATAAATAAGCATTTCCAGAACTATGTATCATGTCAAAAGTACTTGTGTCTAATTTGGAATTGGAAATGAATCATTAGAAATTTCCCTGAATTAACTGGTGAGAGAGTCCCGGAATGAAACAAAAACTAAGTGAGAAGAAGGGGAAGACTTATAAGTAGGCGTAAGCATGGTGCGGCCAAGCAACTCAGAAGAAAAGGGGACTAATTCCTCCATTTGTGTAATGGGAGGAAACCCGCTCAAGTGGCTGGGATCTGAAGGATTAGGAAAAGGATAAGGAGTGTAGACACGAGCTCGAAGGAACTCCATTGGTGTCAGCCACACCAAGGCCTTTTGCTTTCCTTTGTACAGTTATGTCTTCACCATTTTGTCCTTATTTAGAGCATGTTGGACTAGTAAATAGCACTCTCTCTTCCATCAAGTTGTGGAGCAGAATGGAGGACAATAGTGATGGCCTCGATCCCCCACACAAAGATAATGAAGAGTGAGCACCGACTCTGTCATGTGCTTGCTCCGATTTTTCCCATTTAACCTTCATGAGCCATTTGCAAGAAAACAACACAATTATGTCCACTTGCGACTTAAGGGACCAGTGACATGGGGAAGTTGTAGTTAGTCGGTGATGGGGAAAGGTTTTATATATTTGAATATGGAGGCCGGACTCAGCATATGCGATGACAGTTTCTTCTCAATCATTTAAGCCTATGATTCTATATGAATGACGGTTTCTTCCTTGTTCTTTTCTGAGTACGCTAGTGCAGACTGATCAGAAGTGAGTTCTGGCTGCACTGAGTGCTCTCTAGTCACGTGGCACACTCCTGGGCTTAGTCATGCCTAGAACTCTCTCTCTCTACTTGCTGCTGTGTCTAGAACATGGAGTTCCTGCTCACACTCTGTTCGTAAAGCCTGCTGCTCTTTCCTCCCACTTTATAGTCACTTGAGATGAATAAGCTAGTTTCATGTCAAGTTCCAGTCACGGAGGAAGCACAAGAACACGAGGAAAATAGTTTTGTTCAGGGTTCTGCAGAGTAGGAGAAGAATGCTCAAGATGGCTCTGGTACTGTTCATTTAGAAGCATCTCTTTTTCAGTTAGAGGAAGCCACATGCATATAATTTCCCAGCATGCAATTTCCATGATGCAAATATAGTGCCCTTGATTGGTCAGTGCTCAGTCCTAGGTATTGAGCCTATAGTTCTGTGGAATCTAGTCAAGGTTGGTTGACCACAGCTCTCCCATGGTGGTCCTGTTTGCAGTTCCTGCATGAGGAAATAGTGTCCTCTGTGAGGAAATAGTGTCCTCTGGGAGGAAGTAGTGTCCTCTGGGAGGAAGCAGTTTTCTGTGTGAGGAAACTTGTCTGTACCAGGATGAAGTTGGTGAAAGATTCATTCTCTCTCTTGTCTCTCAGCTATGGCCTTCCCACGACAGCTTTATTTCCCAATAGAATAAAAGCATACAGCCTCGGTAGGCCACAGCTGTAATGGACACTTTTATGTTGTGTGTGTCTGAGGCCTCAACCTATAGACCATTCTTAAGATGTTCTTTTGAAATAATATAACCTGCCTTTCTGGTTTCATTGTCCACAAGGCTAATCGTTTCAGACAGCAGGTTACCAACATCTTAATTATCAATTTCCTGTGACACAACATTGCGTTCGCTGCGGATCCTAGACCCCATGTGTGTTAAGAAAAAATTGTGAAATTAGTATTTGGTTATTCACATTCAAAGCCTGGCAGCACTATTTAACCGTAGATGAAATCGCAAAGTGTGATGCAAATGTGGTTTGGTCTCATTCCAAACGCATCAGTCTTCCACAGGGCTCTGGAGACAGACTTTGGAAGAGCAGAGCACCACACTTTACAAAACTTCTACAGAGGAAATAGGTTCTCTCTCGGATGATGAAAATCTTTGTTAATGATCCCAAAATGATCCGACTCCACCCGAACTTAATGGATCCAGGCTCCAGGCCTTCTCACTAACTAGCACTGGCCAATGTGTCCTGTGCCCCTGGCGACATATTTCACTTCCTCTGGCTTAACCTGCCTCTTTTTCTTCTCACAGGCGGGAAATGACCAGTTTTAACCCACCTCAGAGCAGGTATGGGGCTCACTTGAGCCCTCCCAAAGCCTTCCCGATTGTGTTTGCAAGCAGGCACCTGCAGGCATAAATTGTGAGACTAACAAGGCAGATGCTGAGGGTCAGCCACGTTTCCAAGGCCATCCAGTTGTCTGGAGGGCATCGAACTGCTCAACACGCTGTGGGGATGTGTGCAAAAGCTCCCAATTCACATTTGTGAGCTGAGAGGCGTGAGAGACATAGAGAAACAGAGAGAAGCAAGTGTATTCCTTCTAGACTAGCAGAATTCAAAATATGAGACGTCTGTAAAACGATCACTGATGTCTGTATCTCCCAAAGCGTCTCAATTACAGTGTCATCCTCAGGCAGGTTTGGAACTAAGGTGTGTGTGTAAAGGTTTACAGAAGCTTCTCCCACACTGTGTAAGCCAGGACCAACAGTGTGTTTCTCTCTAAGTCCGTGGAGTGAGGCTTGATAGATATGGAATGTGACAAAATAAAGGATCTGGTAAAATCATTCATTCATATTGACTTTTCCTGTGCTGTGCTTCTCTCTCTCTTTGTAGCCCAGGCTGACCTTGAATTCATTCTGTAGCCAAAGATAACCCTGAGCTTCTGATCTCTCTGCCTCCACGTTCCAATGTCATATAAGTTCATAATGTCACTGATAGAATTCAGTGCCTTGAATCCTGTAGAGCAGTTGACCAGTTCTGGCTTTGCTTATGAAAGGCCAGGGACCAATCTCACTGCTTCCTGGCAATCAAACACTCCACCCCTTAACATCCCTCCAGACTACCCTGAGCCCAAAGCTCTTCTCTGGGGTAAAAATAGAGTATGGTTACACACAGTTCAAAGCACATTCATGTGCTCACTTTGGTGTGGTGTGTGTGTGTGTGTGTATGTGTGTGTGTCTGCCCACACACATGCACGCACAGATGTACCTGCTGAGGCTAGAGCACCTTGGTTGTTATTCCTCAAATACTATCCATATTTTTTTGGTTGTTTTTTCTTGAGACATACTCTTTCAGTGGCTTGGAATTTATCAAGTAAGCTATCTGGCAGGCCAGGGAGCCAGGGAGTCACCTACCTCTACCTCCACAGTGCTAGGATCACAAATGCATGCTACCAGGCCATGTTTTTCTTTGTGAGGGTTCTGGGAACTGAATTTGATGGTCTTCATGCTTACAAGGTGAGTAGTCTACCCACTGAGCTATCTCCCCAACTCGTGAGAAAGGTTTACAACTGGAAGATTAGATATTGTGGGTTGCTGTGGAATAATCTTTTTGTACACTGTGAAGATTTGTCCCTTGAATTGGTTTAATAAAGAAGCTGAATGACCAATAGCTGGACAGGATAAAGTTAGAGGGAGAACTAAAGAGAGAATGCAGTAATGAAGAAGGGTGGAGTCTAGAGTTGCCAGCAGACGCAGAGAAGCAAGATGGGACGTGCCATACAGAGAAAAGGTACCAAGCCACATAGCAAACATAGATAAGAAATATGGGTTAATTTAAACTATAAGAGTTATCTAGTAATAAGCCTAAACTGTGGATGAGCATTTAAAATTAATATTAAGCCTCTGGTTGGTTATTTGAAAGCAACTGCCAGCACCGGAAATCTCTGCCTACTGTGGGTCCCAGAACTACCTTCCATGAATTTCCTATCAAAAGAATATGGTGGGGATTACCTTCATCCTGTCAAATGCTTACAACATTGTCATTTTTATTGTTTTATGTTTTATGTGTTTATTTTTATTTTATGGAGACTTGAAGAACTGGTGGGCTTATTGGCTGAACTCTATGGATGTTATATCTATATCTCCATCATTTTTTGAAAGTATTATTTATTTATTTCATTTTATTTATGTATGTGTCTGCCACACATGTGCAGGTTACCAAGTTTAGAAGAGAGGGTTAGATCCTCTGGAGCTAGAATTATGAGCAATTGTGATCTATCTGATGTAGCTGTTGGGTCCCCTAGAAGAACAAGAAGCACCTTTAACAGGACTTGTTGGAGGAGAGAACCGCTCGCTGCTTCCCTGCCACTCAGCCCTGAAATAACCACACAGATACTGTATTTATTAAATCACTGCTTGGGCCAGTAGCTCTAGCTTCTTATTGGCTAACTCTTACATATTAATTTAACCCATCTCCATTGATCTATGTATCTCCACGTGTCTGTGGTTTACCAGGTGAAGTTCCCAGCGCCTGTCTCCGGTGGGCTACATGGCTTCTCTCTCACTCTACCTCCCTTCTCCCAGCATTACGTTTAGTTTTTCCCACCTAGCTCTGTTCCCCTATAGCTCTGCTATAGGCCCAAAGCACTTTCTTTATTCATTAATGGTAATCACAGCATACAGAGGGAAATATCACATCACCAACTTTTTAGCACCTCATCTCTATCTTCCTTTCAAATGAAAAATGTCTTTCTTGTTGCCCCTATTTCCTAGTGACCTCATTCAGGCCAAAATTGGACTCTGGTGGCCAAGGCCCAGCTTTTTCTCTGACTTGATTTCCTGTGTTCTGGAAGAAAGTCCTTTTCTTAATTAACTGCTCTTCTCCTTTTGTTAAGACTCAAGAGGTATTAAGGTAAACCCTCATGGCCTCTTGCAATGGCAACTGGGCTCTTGCAATGAGTTGGAAGGATTCCCACAGTGAGTGGTGTTCCCACAAATTCCCAGCATAGCTCATTGCTCTCCACTCACAGATGCAAACACAAAAACACCTCCTCTCTCATGCAACAAGAGTAGCTGTTTTCCTGAGGTGGGGATATCTGTGCTAATAAAGCTGTATTTTTACCAAAGAACAGGATTTCCTGGTAAGCTCCACATTCTTTGCCAGTTAGGAGAACTGTCAAGGCTCTCATTGTGGAGCTTTGGGCCTCTCCTCAGACTGACCGTGCCCTTCCCCAACTCCCTCTGCCTTTGAAATCACCCCCTACTGAAGGCATGTAAAGATTGGTTCCGTGGCTTGCACATTGTAAGTGACACGGGGTTTCTAGTGTAAATCTCCGGGGAGATTTTTTTCAGGGAGAAAAATGCTTCCCTATGTCCATCTTGGGTGGAGTTCTGCTTTGCAATTGTCTGTGTTTGGTTTGTCTTCGTTTGGCTCTTCACTTTCCTCTTGATGTTTACATCTGCCAGCTTTAGGATGACTGGTTTCCACTACAGTTCAACTTCTGGGCAACTCAATTTTGGTTATTCTCCCATTTTCCCTCTCCTCTTTTATCTTCCTTTCTTTTGCTTCCCCTTCCTTTTCTCACCTCCCCAGCCTTTCTTTCTCCTCTCTTTCAAAGCAGACTATAATCTGTCCTATCCCTAAATAGATGCTGACCCAAAGATCGTTCTGCTTGCATTTCTCACATGCTTTCTGTGACTGGCAAGGGATTGGCTTCAGGGGGGTGCGCCTGCCGCACCAGGTATGAGGACCTGAGCTTGAACCCAGAACTCACGTAAGACATGCTGCGCACTCAGATCGCAGTCTCGGTTGCACAAAGCTCGTCTTAAATGCCAAAGGCCCGGTGTAGATCCCCAGCGATGCCCCACCACCACCAAATGTTATGACACAACCCTGTAATCCTAATACAAGGGAGGTAGAGAGGTCCCTGGCTAGGCAGTCGGTTATCTATTTGGCCAGCCTAGCCTACTCCAAGCCAGTGAAAAACCCTGTATAAATAATAATAATAAAGATATATAGAATCTGCTCTGAGGAATGACAGCTGAGGTTGTCTTCTGGTTTCTGTGTGCTTACAACACACACACACTAGGACACGGACATGCGCATACATCTACACGCAACACACACACTAAAGCAATGTCAGCTTTTCTCCTCTATAAAGATCTAAATACATGTATATTTGAAAAGAAACATTGTGCTACGGATCTTTACCCCTAAATAATGTATAGTCATTTGCTGCTGTAGGATGATGCTTTTGTACACTGTAAAGATTTGACACTCGCATTGGTTTAGTAAAATGCTGATGGACCAGTAGTCAGATAGGAAGTACAGCGGGGCAACCAGACTAAGAGAATTCTGGGAAGAGAAAAGGCAGAGATGCAGTCGCTAGTCAGATGCAGGGGAAGAATGGCTTACTGAGAAAAGTCACAGAGTCATGTGCCTAACCATAGATAAGAATTATATGCTAATTTAAGTTTTAAGAGCTAGCTAGCAATAAGCTTGGGCAACAAGCCAAACAGTTTATAATTAATATAAGCCTCTGTGTGTTTCTTTGGGACTGAATAGCTGCAGAACCAGGTGGGACAGAAACGTCCATCTACAGATTGCTTTTCAAAATGACAGTGTAACCAGGAAGTTGCACCAACCTGATGGAATTATGACACAATTTTGCCCAGGAGAGACTGCGTGTGTGTGTGGGGGGGTGTCTCTAAAATGTGGGTTTTCCACTCACAGTCTGGCTCATATTCTGGATTTTGTCTGCCTCCGGGAGTTGTTAATAGGTAACTGGGCACAGAAGACCACAGTGCACAATGGTCCAGCTCCATAGGCTTTGGAACCCACTCTGCTGACCCAAGGGCATAACTCAGCTTGGAGAGCCCATGTGTTTCCCTCCGAGCTTGAGTTGGTTGCTGCTTTTATGTCTGAGATTCCTATCTCATTAGATATCTGTGGGGATTGAGCAGTTGAACGTGTTTGCACACAGACTGCAGGTAAGACGGAAAGGAGGTCACAACTATCTTCATCCGCTGAATTGCTTTAAAGCTGCATTTGCAAAAAGTGACGTATTCTATGAGGCTTATACAACCTGAATAAGCCAAATTAAAGATGCCAAATTACACTCAGAAGCTTTGTTGTATAAACACTGAGGAAGAGTGAAAGCAATCAAATCTATTATGCAAATTTTAAATGAGTCAAATTATGACAACTTAATGTTTCCAGCTGCACACAATGAATCATCAACCTGCCTCTGGAGCCCCAGATAGAATGAAAGGGCTTCCTAGGCCTGAGGTTAGGATCCTTACTTCTTCACATCACTTCCTCATTGCTCTACATTTCACCCAGGCTTTGATTATGTCTAGACCTTCAGAGCTAAGTATGGTGGCTATCACATCTGAGTCTAGTGTGCCTGTGGGACCCTCTCCTAAAGGCTGCTATAGATTTCTTCTCTGATCCCCAAGGGAGGAAAGGGCTTTATTCTCACTTGTCAGCTAATGTGGCTGGGAGACTCAGGATGCCCTTGATATTTCCTCTTAGATATGAAGGTGGAATGACGGAGCAGAGCCTAAGGTCTCAGAATGCACTCACGTGATAGAAGGAGCAGGGTGTTTCCGTGATGGGTTGATGAGCTGTGAATGGAGCCGTGGTAGGGAATGGAGGATCAAAGACTGCTGAGCCTGCATTGATCTTCTACTACAGTCGGGGACTTCAGACCTCTATGTCTACACTTTTTTCTTATAGAAACAGAATGCAGAACCCACTGCACTGCCTTCTGTTTGTTGAACTTTCTTCTTAACTCACCGTTATTGGCTCTGCCTGCACATCCAGAAGCCAGAGAACAATTCTGATCTAATTCACCAAATGAATTCACCAATTTCATGAAAGGCAAATATGGTCAAGGACGTTTCTCCTACCTTCCATTCTCAAAGATAATTTGTGACAATTTTCTCCTTTGTCCTCCTAACAGCAGGCTGAGGGGTACTAGCAGGTCCCTCATTCCCCCCTTTCTGTTGCGGCCAACTGGGTTGTGAGAGGATGGTATAATTCATGTGGGTGATTACTGAATGTAACAGTGTTCATGAATAAATCATTTTGTATGAGAAAATTGCATCAATAAGAATTTGTTGCATGTATGTTCAGCAACATTTTCTTAAGTGTTAAGAATTGTATCAGTTGTCTCTGTGTGGGACCAACACCATATTCTTCAGAAGCAGATTAGAAATGTCCTTGATGCGGCAGGCTGCTGGGGAGATGGCTCAGTGGTTAAGAGCACTTGTTCTTGCAGAGGACCCAGGTTCTTTTCCGAGCACCCACGTGGTGACTCGCAACTCTTCATAGCTCCAGTTCCAGGGGATCAGCACCCTCTTCTGACCCCCACGGGTATGGGGAACACATGTGATGCACAGGCATATATGTGAACAGAACCTCCCACACATAAAGTAAGATAAATGAATTGAAAAGCACTTTCGGTCCCAATATGATAAAAACAGTTCTAGACGTGGCAGACTACTGCTCTCAGCAGCTCCTGCTGTGTGGCTGCCTGTGTGTGACCTGCAGAATACCAAAGCAGGCAACCTTCCCGCATAGAAGGGGAGGGGCTCACAACCCCTCACCCCTAGCTGAGGAGCTGTTGACAGTTATGGCCACTGCTAGAGGGAGGGTCAGTTTTGTCAGCGCGTGGCCCCTCTCTGCTAGGCTGACCATGCTCCAGGGCTGGTAGGTTGACCATGTACTCAGGGTGGCCCACACCCACGTGTATAGAAGCAGTCTTGATTGGACTCAGTGGGTTACAAAAACTTAAGAGGTTATATGAGGAGTGGCATGTAGGGAGAACTTCAAAGGAGCTGAGGGGGAGGGTGTGAGGTGTGTCAGATATGATTGAAATATATTATACGTGTGTATGAAATCCTCAAGGAATAAATAAAATATTTTATTAAAAATCAATCAAAATGGCTCCTTAAAAGGCCCCATATTTGATAACTCAGCATTTAGTCATATGTCTTGCCCTGTGCAGCGTCTGTCCTGGGCCTTACTTCTTTCTTCCCCCATTTCCTGACTTTCTCTTTGCTCGGTCACACTCTCCCTTCTTTTGTCCAGCAGCTCCTGCTGGAATAATGAAGTTAAATACTTTAAGCATTCTTTAAAAGACTATGGTGGGGACAAAAATCAAAAGCCACAGACTCCAACTAAACAGTTATAAAGCAGAAGGACACCAGCCACATCAGTACTGGGAGAACTGAACAGACCATTTGACAGATTAATTGCTGGTGAATTTGCTAAGGCATCACCTATGTTGCATTAGGAAGGATGAGCAATGCTCGCGGAAGAGGCAAGGTACATGGATAGGCAAGCTGAGAACATTCTAGAACATTCTTTTTAGCACAGTGTTTGGAAGAACAGTGAAGCAAGGACTGGTGTTTATTGAAGTGGGTGAAGTCTAACACTTTTTGGCTTTGAAATAATTTTGAAAATTATTTTGCCTCCAGGTTATGCATGTTGTATTAGGGATTGTGAAGAACTGCAAACTGCTCTCAATTTGGAGATAAACTCCTTGATTGAAAGAAAAATGTGCCAGGTAGTGGTGGCACATGCCTTTTATCCCAGCACCCAGGAGGCAGAGGCAGGAGGATCTCTGTGAGTTGAAGGCCAGCCTGGTCTACAGAGTGAGATTCAGGACAGTCAATGCTACAATGAGAAACCCTGTTTCAAAAAAAAGAAAAAAAGAAAGAAAGAAAGAAAGAAAAGAAAAGAAAGAAAGAAAGAAAGAAAAAAAAAGAAAAGAAACGCAACCTAAAAGAAACCTAGGCAAGGCAGCTGTGGTTACCAGGGAGACAAATCACTAATCATGGGGACAGTGAGGACACAGAACTAGGGTGACCTTGATTTGTTCCTGTAATTTCAGTGTGTGACATTCTTCCTAGTACCTCCAAAGATTATCTGCAGTTCACTGGTGTCCTGGCCACCTTGTGCGGCTCCTCCAGAAGGACCTTCCACAATAGTTGCTGCAGTCCTGAGACACCAGCTCTCTAGCCCGGAATGTAGATTAGAGTCCCTTAGGCCGGGTAGAAGCTGATGTTTATCTGAGACCAGCCCCTTGCTGCACAGTCCATTCTTTGTCCAGCTGTGCCCTGCCCTAACTGGGATCTCCAGGGACCTTTTAAATAAACCATTTGCACAAGGGTCAAAGACAACTTGTTTGTACAATGCAGATGTCACCTGAACCCTGAAGTCCTGGGAAACTGGATTCAAGTTGGCTTGAACCCTTTCCATGACCTGCGGTTATCTCTGCCTGCATCTGGCTCCTCTTCGACAGGTTTCTCTGCTTCTTCTCGTGTACCCTTTCCTGTTGACAGTGTCTGCTCTCTCAGTGGTTTTTGACTTGTTAGCGGAAATGTAGTAATAAACTTTGTGGAATGCCTCAAAAGTAAGCACAGCCCTAGCAGACATGCAGAGACTTAAGAAAGGAACAGAAACAAACAAACAAAAAAAAACAAAAAAAAAAAGAAAAGGAAAGGAAAGGAAAGGAAAAGAGAAACAAATGACAGAGAAAGGCGGTGCTATGGAATGGAACTTAGGTCACGGAGCAGAAAGCTGGTAGACTGGCTGCCAACACATGGCGGCTTTTGTTCTGTTTATTGCTCGTTGCGTATAAAAATAGCTTTAAGTTGATATGATGGTAAGTTTTAATCGCCAACTTGACACAACTGAGAATCACCTGGGAAGAACTTATCAAAGAGGGGTTATCTATATCAGGTTGGCCTGTGGGTGTGTCTGTGGGGGACTTTCCTTGATTATATTAATTAATATGGAAGACCCGGACCACAGTGGGTGCCACCATTCCCTAGGTTCGGTTCCTGCACTATATGACTGGAGAAAGTGAGCTGAGCACTAACATTCATTAATTCACTCATTCATTCATTCATTCCTCTTTGCTCTTGCCTGTGGATGTGGCGAGCAGCTTCAAGTTCCTGCCTTGACTTCCCCCTAGTGATGAGCTGTAACCTGGAATTGTCTGTCAAAGTGCCTCGCTTTCACTCACAGTTGGTCTTGTCAAGGTATTTTATTCCTCTGCTCTGTAAGCACTGTGGCAGGATCGCAGATTTCAGGATCTAATTCTCGTGGGCATGCCTCAGGCATGTATTTTTCAAACCTGTCTTTACTCCATTGCAGACTTTGATGATCTTGAGGAGAGGCAAACGACTTACTCCGAGGAGCTTCGCCTACAGAGAGCTGGCAGTCAGTGGCGTTCACTCGAGGGTTTCCAGTCTGTTCTGTGATACGAAGAGCATGGCTAAGACACCTTCAGCATATTCGTCTGCCATGACGTTTGGAAGGGAGTCTGCTGGCATGGTTAGTTGGTTCCTCCTGTGGCAGGAGTGAAAATGTTCGGCAGAACACCTGCCCTTCAAGCTACACAGCTGTGTAGGATTCCTTAGATGCTCAGATGATGATGGTGATGACAGCAATAATAAAAACTCCTTTCTGAGACAGGGTCTCTCTGCGTAGCCCAGTCTGCCCTCTGACCCAGTGTGTACAGCCTGGCCTGGAACTCACGCCTTTTCACAGCCCTGAAAGAACTCTGCTTTGCTCACCAGCCACATGCTCAAACTCTTCTGATACTTTTCAGGAGGTTTTGTGCTGATTCCTGGAGACACTTACGCTAACACTGTTCATTTGCCTTCAAGTTGTATAGGAAGATGAGAAAGATGGGCATTTTCCTGCTGTGTAGAAAAGTACAGAGAGTGTTCCCGGTGATTGCCTCTGCATGGCGCACCACAGGTCCTGTCAGAGCAGAAAGAAACAAAGGGCTTGGGCCCAGACAGGACTTCTGTCAATCACGTGGAATGTTCTTTCAGACAAGTTGTTTAGTCTGAACTGAAGCACTGTACGTTGAGCCTATTGCTGCTCCCTGCAGGATTGTTATGGGACTTGATTAGTCACTGATTGGGACTTGATTTCTTGCTGCTGTGAGAAAATGCCTGCTCACGGTGACTTAAGGAAGGAAGGTTTACTTTGGCTCAGGATTTGAGGATACAGTCCGTCTTGGTGGGAAATGCATGGGGCAGGAGTGTGCAGCAGCTGGTCACCTGGCACCCAAAGTCAGGAGGCAAAGGTAAATGAAGGTTGGAGCGCTGCTCTCCTCATTTCTCCTGAGAACAGGGCCGCAGTCCATGGGGTAGCTCACCCACACTTGGGGTGGGCCTTCCCTCTTCAACTAAGTCTCACTGGGAACACCTACAAACATGACCAGAGATGTGTCCCCCAGATTCCCAATCCAGCCAGTTTGACAATATTAACCATCACGGGGACTAAAATTTAAAAATTAAAAAGGACTATTAAGCACCAAGCATGATTTCACTTATTCCTGTAATCCTAGCCCTCAGAAGACCAAGGAAGGAGGGTTGTGACTTCTAGGACAGCCTAGGTTACATGAAGAAACGATATCTCAAAAACAAACACAGGGGTGGAGGGTTGACTCAAGAACATTGTTGCTCTTGCAGGGGACCTGGGTTCAACTCCCAGCACTTACATGGTGCCTCAAAACTTTCTGTAACTACAGCCTTGGGGGAATCTGATCTCTCCTTCTCTGACCTTGGGGACTAGATGCATAGATAGTGCAATACATAGATGCAGGCAGAAACACTCACAGATGTAAGATAATAAAATAAAACTTAAAAAAAAATAAAAAATCCAACAATAACAAAAAAAACCAGACAAAAATCATAACAAAAAAAGACTGTAAAAGGATAAGTGCACAGGCTGAATATGAGTCTCTTCTCTTTGCCTTTGGCAAGACTTCATAAGGGAGAAATAGCGGAGGCAATAAGGCTAAATAAGCACATACTTGAACTTAGGTACAGTTTCAAACCATAGATTCCCTTCTACTTGCTGAGCAATGCTGGCCAGGTGTCATAGTTACTATGGGTTAAAGGCTTAGAGAGACAGATGAGTGCTTAAAAGCACAGGACCTAAATTTGGCTCCCTGCATTCAAGTTGAGAAAGGGCTGCTCTTTATTGATAGTAACAGGTGATCTAATGCCCTCTTCTGGCCGCTATGGGCACTGCACTCACATGCTCATACACACAGACACACAAACTTAATTAAAAAGAAAAGGAAGTCTTTGCACAACAGAATTAAAGACAGTTACTCATTTGCAGGTTATTAGAAGGGTTAAATGGAAATAGCAATTATGAAGTTCTTAGAAAATGCCTCACAATGAGACAAAAAAAAATCTACACGATGGAGTTCTTTTTATCTGGATTATGGCTTAACTGCCTGTTCATAAAAATGTCTCGAACATTTTCATGTACCGCAAATGAAACTTCTGTGTGCAGACATAATGATTTCTGCAAAGCTTAGAACACTCTGAAGACAGGACTGGGATTGCAGGCATTGTTTGCTATCCCTGCTGAGAGTTGAGTGTACGGACTCCTTGGCTGAGCACTTCATCATTAGTCTTAGTGGTGCTGAGAGTCTGAACTTTATGGTCTGGAGAGATGACTCAGTGGTTAAGAGTGCATATGTGGACCAGGTGTTGGCAGCACATGCCTTTAACCCCAGAATTTGAGAGGCAAATGCAGAGGGATCTCTGGGTTAGAGGTCAGTATGGTCTATAGAGCGAGTTCTAAGACAGCCAGGGCTACACAGAAAAATCCTGTCTCGAAACACCCATTACCTGCCATAGCCAAAAAAGAGTTCATACTATGTGTGTAGGGGACCCAAGTATGGATCCCAGCACGTATGTCAGATAGCTTACAAGTGTCTGTAGCTTCAGCTTGAGGGATCTGGTCCCCTCTTCAGTCTTCCATAGTCTCATGCATTGTACAGATACACACATAGAGACACACATATGCACATATGTTTAAAATTTTTAATTAATTAAAAAATGATGTATATGTCTGTTTTGACTGCATATATGTTTGTGTGCTACATGTGTGCCTGGTATCCAAGGCTTAGGATCCCGTGGAACTGGAGTTACAAATAGTTGTGAATCACCATGTGGGTCCTGGGAATTGGATCCAGGATCTGGAAGAGCAGCAAGTGTTTTTTAACTGCTGAGTCATCCCTCCAGCCCATTACATTTTTTTATTTAAAGGAATCTGGTATTTAAATAAGGACACAGAACTGCTAGAATCTCTGGCACAAATGGCAGACATTGTAATATACAGCCAAACGCCTCATGATTATTCCCGAATGTTGAAGTTTGTATTTGGTCCAGGCTCTGGCAGGGACTGTTGTAGTTAGATTAGGGAAAGGAAGATGAAGACAGTGGTCATACCACTCGTGACATAGCACACACTGCAGTCTTCCCTCGCCGTGCCCTTAGGAGAAATCATGTGTTTCTTAGATTACTCTGAAGTTGCTTTTTTCAGGCATTTTATCAGTAATGAGAAAAGTAACTGAGAGCTTGGACATAGACTGGGGATATTTGGGGTGTCCTTTTAGGTTTTTCTCACCACACTTAGCCTTATCAATTCTCAATATTTCCCACCAACAAACCATTTCTATAGTTCTTAGACTTCCGCCAGGGCATTTTAGCTGCCTTGTTGCTGGCCTGGGCATTCTGTCCTCTTTGGTTGTCCTAAAATCAGGGCTTTGAGTTTGGACTTTATTCCACATCTAATCTGAACCAGTTACAACTTCCTTTTATTATTTGCTTTATTCTAACATGATAAATACCCTCCCTGTTTGTAGAGTAATATTTACACGATACTTTCCAATGAGGTTTCGGCAATCTCTTACTTCCTTCCTCCACGGTGTTTCCAAACTCCACATGTAAATCGTGCCAAGGAAATCAGAGATGGTGGATCGCAGAGGCTACCAAAGCAGAGGTGCTATTGGAGCTGTCTCCCCAAGGGAAAACACAGATTCCGTTCAGGGTGAGCGCTAGAGAATTTTGAGTAGGGTCCATGGATCAGAGCTGGGGACTTGGTGCCGTCTACCTTCTTCTGCCCAGCGTTGGCACATTCAGACAGCTATGTGACCCCAAGGGCTCTCCCCCAGTGTCTGAGCTGTATATGTCTGTTGCCTCTCTGAGACTCCAGATCCTGAAGGACTAAGGTCTGGGAGAGACCTTCAGCTGTCATCCTGCCCTTAGCCACCTCTTCCCTAGGAGTATTTTAGGCTCTCTTTGCCCTTGGTTTGGTTTACCCACAGACAAAATGACTCAGACTTCCTAGGCCGAATCACGGTGTAAGCACATGGTTCCTTCTGCTGTTCTAGCTTGGGTGAGCAGGTGGGGAAAAGATGCTAATATTTTTATTTGAACTCCATCCAGATACAAGGTGGGAATCTGAAGTTCCGATAAAACGGCTCTCTTTCATGTCCTCCTGACAGAATCTACTTAGGGACACCCAGAGTTCAGGATGTCTAGAGATGCGGCCTTTGAGAGAAGCAGGCTGTGCATTGCCATGCCACCTCCTACCATTTCTGGCATCCGAGTCACAGGATCCAGTGGGTTATCCTCATACTAAGGCCAGGGTAGGGAAAGGAGGAAGATTTTCATCCCTACCAGCTGTTTATGAATGAATTCTCACTCGTGAACTAAAGTGCATAATCTAAATGTAGCGTTTTGTGTGTGTGTGTGTGTGTGTGTGTGTGTGTGTATGCACTCATGTCTGTGCCCATGTTTGAGTGTAGAGGCTGGAAGTGAACCCCAAGTGTCTTCCTTAGTTTCTGCCCACCTTAGTTTTTTGAGACAGGATCTCACGCTGAGCCTGGAACTCACTCATCCGGCCAGGCTGATTGGTCAGGTAACCCAGGGATTCACCTATCAGCAGTCCCATGCTCTGGGATTACAAACCCATGCCACTGCGCCTGGCTTTGGGGTTCTGGGGGTTGAACTCAGGCCTCTGTGCTTACATGGCAGGCATTTTACCAAGTGAGCCATTTTCTTGTCCCTCTAAATTTATTTTCAAGTTAAAAAAAAACAAAAAACAGTCACTGCCTGGACAGCTAGGAACCAGAGGCTGAATAGGCCAGAAATGGAGGAGTAGTTTGGGGGAGAAGGGAGGTGGGGTAGAGGAAGTGGGTGGAGCAGAAGGAGGGGGAACTGTGGTTAGGATGTAATGCACAAAAGAAGAATTAAAAAAAAAACCCTCAAAAACGAAACCAAAAAAATCCCAATCTCATATGCATTTACGTGTGACAAAGCTTAGCAGCTATCTGAATACATGGGCACATTTACTAGCCGGAACACAAAATGCTGTTTTAATAGTACTTTCGAAAGTTATTAATGTTGCATGCATTAATGTTAAGAACTTTTAATTAACCATATGAATGCATAAATAGGAATAAAATATTAACTCTATAAGATATTAGCTGTAGGATAAATTGAGAAAAATTGCACAACATTTCTGAGTCAAATATATTTATAAATTTTAACTAATAATTATACAGGGCAGAAAATAAAATTTAAATTATATCATGCCTTCTATCAATGTGTATTTTCTGTGATATTGTTTTTCATAAAATTAGGCAAGACAGTACTTGAGAATGTTTAATTTTAAAAATGTATTACTTTTTTATTTAATTGTACATGCATGCATGTATGTGTGCGTGCATGTCTGCATGTGTGCGTGAATGCATGCATGTATGTATGTGGGGAGTGGGTAGGTGTGTACTAGTGGGGAATCAGAGAGCAGCTTTCAGGAATCAGTTCTCTCTTTTTGCCATGTAGGTTCTGGGAATTGAACTCAGGATGTCAGGCTTAGCAGCAGGTGTCTTTGCTCACTGGGTTATCTTGCCAGCCCCTGCATTTAATTTTTGCCTATTTAACTGCACTTCGGTTATGACTCTCTGTGGAGAAAATGTCTCACTGAGGAATTATTCCCATCTCATGGGAAGGCATCAAGAACAGATCGCCAGTTTTCCAGCAGACAGACTTAAAAGTCAGGGCAGTGTCATACCGCTGTCCTTGGCCACGAGACAAACACGGATGCTCTGAATGATTCAGGCGTCACAGGCATGTGGCTTTTTCATGCCCCTGCTGCATGATTGGAAAACATTTGTAGCTATGTGGAACACTCCCGATTTGCTTGCTATGGGCAGGAAGAGTGGCTGCCATCTTCATTTTCCTTAGGTTAGAAGCAAACTCCATGACATGTTGAAACTCCTATCCATATTTTTATACTTTTATGAGCTGGTCAAAATAAATGGAATTGTAGCTGTGTCATTTTTAAAACCAAACTGTGGAAATAAAGAAACCCTTCCATTAGACCTTGAAAACAGAAACACAAAGATCAGAGGACTGTCTGCAGGGGAGAGAGTTTGCTTATAGGAGTTGACCACAGGGTGTAGTCAAGGGTGTTTCTTGGGTGTGTATTTCTCATGTGTAACCTAAAGGAATAAAGAACCCTCATTGGAGCTGAAGACACGGCTCAGCAGTGCAGAATACTGGCTGCCCCTGCAGAGGACCCTGGTTCAGTTCACAGTACTGACACAGCAGTTCACAGCCGTGTGTAGTTCCAGTCCCAGGGGCTCTAATGCCCCCTATTGGCCTCCCAAGGCACACACACGTGCAATGCACTTGTATACATCCAGGCAAGCACACTTACACATACAATCAAAAATAAACCAATCAATAACTAATCAGTGTTACTCTATTCTGTTACAGCACAGATGCGTGGATGAAGGACAACACCGTGGAGAAGCCGTGTGGTTGTCTCAAGCAACAAGAAGCTCTGCATTGTTCATCACAGTTGCTCCCCCGACAGTCTCCCTCACAGAGCCATCTCTGACACTACCTGTGTATCGCCCTACCCAACATCAGGCCGGCATAGGCATGAATTCATTTCTGTGTGAGCGAAAGGTGACAACATTGACAAATTAGTTTCACTCCTGTGGAAAGGGTGCTGAGGAGTGTCGGAGAAGGCAGCAGGTTATTTGCATCAAGTTGTTGGCGTAAAAAGATCTTATAGGTCTCCTGCGATGCCCAGTGGCTACCTTTTCCGTAATTGTTTCCACTGAGTATCAGAAGACTACAAAGCCCCTCTCCCGGGAAAGCGAGAGCAACATTGAGGGCATTTTGAGTACAATTAAAAGGACTACTTCACCCAAAGAGAAAAAACCAAATAGCATATTTTTTTTTTAGTGAATTCCACTTGGTTATAACTTAGAAAAAGGGAAGACCATTGTAGTACCCAAGGCAACAAGAGATTCTGAATTATTAGATACTTGACTTGGGATATGAGTTGTGCCATTTCACAGACAATGGTCTTAATGTTGTGTACATATGTATGTTTGGATTTCATGAACCAGACACCTCCTAGTCAGTCTGCCAGCTCGTGACAAACTTGTGAATGAATCCAGCTGCCGTCTACCAAGGCTGATCTAGATCAGTGAGGGTGTTCAGTTCACCCGCAGGCTCATGGACTGAAATCAAAGTCAACTCTTATTTCCCGAGAGGCTTCCCAGATGCAGGATGGCTAGTGAGGACTGTGGGTAACTGAGACACATCTCATCCTCCAAATGACTGGTATAGACTTCTTTTCAGAACAGAAATGTAAGATCAAGAATAGAGACAAAGGCTTGACTGGGACCCTTCAAAGTTCAGAGTATATCCAACCTGTCCATGCACGGTACATGATAAAACCTAACATTCATGAGCAGAGTGTCCAGTCCCCTCGTGAGAAGAGTTGCAACACCATGGGTTAAGGATAGAAGCAAAGAGGCTGTGTCTATTCATGCGACCTACTACAGTAACAAGCCTTTGATGGCATGGGTAGGTGTTCTATCAGAGATATATCATACTTTTTTTTTGGAGAGTGGGTTAGCGAGAGTTGGGGCATATGAAAGTAGCCCTCAGGGGTGAGAAGCTGTCTGCAGACTGAACGTTCAGCTCAGGAGCCCTAATTGTGCCCTGAACTCTGCGGATCTGAAGGATACCAGCTGTCCCCTGCATCTCTGGCTGATCGAGGCCAGGTAATTGCATGTTTGCCCCATTTTCACTATTTACTGAGACACCTCAAATTCTCACTCTGTAGTTGGAAATGGATAGCCTTGTCTTCCCAAAGGGGCCTCACTTGTCAGAACAGAAAGCAGCTCATCCACCCAAGGTCACTGCAGAAATTGAAACCTGAATCAGAGCTTTCAGGGTGTCACTGTGTCACAGGCAAGTGTTCTGACAAGGTGGGGTGAGTTGTGTTAATAGAAAGAGCTACTCACAAAGAAGATGTTTTGATCCACACACTTGGCGGGCAGCCTTAACGTGAAGACCATTGGAAACATCGTAGGGGAATAGAAAGGCCTTGCTGAATGCAAGAGGTATTACTTGGTTTTAAAACATTGCATGAGTTGGAGCTGATGGGAACTGCTGAAAAGACCACGGGGCTTCGGAGAAAACAAAAGGAGTTGTTTTAGGAAGACAGAAATAAGGACCAAAATTTGGGCAAGGAAAATCCATTACAAACCTGTCATTCATTATAAACGAGGAGAAATCCTGCAATCTTCTAGCAGCTAAACCCAACACAGCCGTATCTGCAGACCCTGGCCACAAACCCAGAAGGTATGTGCCTTGATTTGTTCTGTTTGGTTTTGAGAGCCAAGTGTGGCCCTCACTGTCCCCTTCCCATGCCCTGAGGCATTAGTTTCTGGACATTGATTTTCTGGACTGGATGTGAGGAGGCATCTCGGAGCCCAAACAATGAAGCTATCCTTGCCTCTCATCTGAAAGTGACCTCAGGTTTGGCAGGACCCGTGCTCTCCCCAGCTCTTACTGTTCAACACCTCTGCATCTGTATTGGACTAGAGGAGATGAGGAACACGTAAGTCTGCGTCACACTGCTTGCCCTTAGGCAGGAGGGATCTCCAGAGCCCTCAAGCCATCTGTCATGATCAAGATCAAATCAGAAGAGGCCCAGGTGCACAGATCTCTTAGTTCCCAGAACTGAGCATTCCCTATTCGTTTACAGTTCTCGTTTATTTCCAGAATACTTAGCACTAACTATCCTACAAGTCTACCAAGTTACATGCTTAATTCCTTCCCCTGCTGGACGGAAAGCTCAGCAAAGGCTGGCACGACTCCTTCGGAGTTGTTTGCCTACTGACCAGGAAAGGGTGTGGCCCACAGCAAACGCTCAATATTTCTTGATCTAGTCCATATTAGCAAGGCCTCGTGTGTGTGTGTGTGTGTGTGTGTGTGTGTGTGTGTGTGTGTGTGTGTGTAAAGTTTGAGGGACACAGACCTATGGGATATTTTATTATATTAATGTGAGCACCCCTGCAAGTTTGAAAACTGGTAGGGAGAGTTTAGCAAAAGTAGGTTCCCGTAAGCCAAGAATGCAAATGACCTGTGACACTCCAGGATGCATCAGGCTAGAGGCGGTAGCTATTAGGGCATGGTGGCCCAAAAGGTAAGTTTGCAAAGTACCAATTTAGCTCCTTGAATGACAGCAGCAGGCAGGGACTCCGACTCACATAGAGTGAACATGTGACATGAATAAGAGCCAAACCTCTGTTCCCAGTGAAATGCCGGGCTTGGTTGTTATGGAAACATGGTCCAGCCTGCCCTTGCAGATACAAACACTGTGTACCTTGAAGGGGTTGCTACTATTCTATAAAAATGATGAGATCCTATTTAAAACAGTCCCCAAACTAAGAAACATGGCTGATGCCCCTGACTCTGTTTTTGAAGTAGAAAGCTCAGATAACAGCACACAGCTTTTGGCTTTTCCTCCGTGCAAAGACAGTCCGTTGATGTAACGCCTAAAGTTACAGAATAAAAACACACTGAGAGCTACATCCCCCACAAAGCAAAGAACAAAAGGAAAGTCTTCATGACCCTTTGCTTCATATTCTGCTTTCAATAGTGCACAAAAAAGTCAGTTACACACAGTGGAGATCAGATGTTTGTGGTATATCACAAGTTTCTCAGTCTTTACCCTACGGTGAATGCTTCCTGCAGTGCCTTCCCCAGTAACCATTCATGAAAACTGGAGAAGGGGAGCCTAGGGGGCACCTGCAATTTCCAGATGATAACTTGTCACACTGCCACCAAAATTCCGATTCTGCCATTCCCCAGGTCACTTCTGCTCACCGGTTTGAATTCACTGATTGTTCCACGTCATTGAAGTACATTTCACACAAAACAAGAATGCTGCTCTGTTCCTCCCCTGCCTGAAGTTGGCCCTCTCTCTTGTGGTGCGAGGTAAAAGACTCATTCCTCTAGAGCTAAGAAAGATCTTGTGGGTATTCTGGAATTGCTTGTGACCTTTTTTTTCTACTAGTAAACTATATTTCTTTCTAATTTAAGCTAGGTTTTTTTTGGAGTCTATTTCTTTTTCTATGAATTATAAGTAGCAAACATTTTTTTGCTTTGTGGATCACGTGGTCCTCCCTCAAGATCTTTCAGTGGCCATTACACTAAATAAGCAATTGTGGACATCATACATGGCACACACTCCAGTAAAACACAATACAGGGGCCACACTGGACTGGAACCTTAGGCACTAGCTGGTTGACCCTTGGTATACAGTACTGTAATTCTCGTTATCATATTAAAAATTATGTACATATAAGCCATCTCCAGGACAGGGGATATTGCCCCGTTACTAGTATTCTAGTCTGCTTATTATTGCTGTGATAAAGACCGTGACTAGAAGCAACTTGTGGGTGGAGAGGGCTTATTTCATCTTACAGTTTACAGTCTACCGCAAGGGAAGTGAGGGCAACAGCTAAGCAGGAACACGGAGGCAGGGACTGGAGCCGCTGTCCTCCACAGTCTCCGCAAGCTGAGTTTGCTTCCCACGACTTGCTCAGCCTGCTTTCTTACCTCATTCAGAACACATGCCCAGAGGTGGCAGTGCCCATCAATCACAGAAACATCTTACAGGCTCACCCACAGGCCAGTCTGATGGTCTTTCTTCTTCCTAGATGGCTTTAGCTTGTGTCAAGCTGACCAAAAACTAACCAGCTCGGCTAGTATGCACAAAGACCTGAGTTTGATCTCACATGCTCACTAAAACTGACTGTGGTGGTATAAACCTTAAAGCCCCATGTTCTAGAGGTGGAGGCAAATGGACTAAAGGTTCAAGGTCATCCTCTGCACACAGCAAGTTTGAGGCCTTCTCACGAAAAGATTTTTTCTGTTGACCCAGCAACCTTAAGGACCTTTTTCTCTGTCTCACACTCTGTCTTTGGTAAGAGAAGGAGCCACCCATGGACTCTAGAGCCCAGGAGGAAACAGGCCAGAAACACAAGCAAGTACACAACATGCTGTGTGGTGTTGTCCTTGTGGTTTATTACACCCTTCAGGGCTTCCAGAGAAACCAACGCACTGTAGGCTGGAGAAGTCACAGCTGAATACTCTCAGGCAGGATTTCCCAGAAGCCATCATTGCCATTTTAGATGGAAAGTCAGATATCGTGTGTGTGTGTAAAACTTCTAGCTGTTCCTTATTTTCGAAAAACAGGAAGTCAAAGGAATGAATACTTATTTCCAAGTGGAATTTCTTCTTCGGCTCAGAAGTATATTGAAATCACAAAGTCCAGGGAGGGGAGCATTGGTCAGAAGTTCCGAATGTTCCCTGAGTGATTTTACCAGAGCCACAGCAATGCCACGTGATCCAGGGAGCTATCACCATGTTACCTTATTTGAGATCTTTTACCCAAGCAATTTATAAACACAGGATGCTTTCCAAAAGTGTTTCTCCCCCTCGCTCTCCCATTTATGGAAACAAATGCAAACATTTCACAAGAGCAAAGACACCGAGTTCTTCTTCATTCGTTGGATGCCTGGAGAGCCCTGGGAAAGTGTGGAGTCAGTAGAAAGTGGGGAAGAAGCTGGACCCCAGCCAACCTGGCCCTGCTGCTTAATGGTGCCCCAGATGTCTGTACAGCCTCGGCAGATGGGCCCAGAGCTCTTTGTTTGAATTTGAAATTATAAGCAGAAACACAAGGCAGCTGTTTGCCTTCTTCAAAGGAAAGAATATTAAGAAGGAAGGCATTTAGAGAATAAGGAAGCAAAAGCCATTGTCCTCACTTGCATCGAAGTTTCTCACTTAAATCACCATTAGGAAATTGCCCTGCTCGAATCGGAAGTGCCGATGGGCCTTCATTGCCAGGGATGATGGTTAGTGCTTGCCACTAACTTGGCTTGATTTAGAGTTGTCTAGGAGTCATACCCCTGTGTATGACTGTGAGAGCACCAGCTCAGAGGACGAGCTGGAGATCCCATCATGATTGTAGGGAGCACCACCCATGGGCTGGGGTTCCAGTCTGAGACAGAGAAGAAAGCGAGCTGCACACCAGCCTTCGTGTCTTCCTGCTTCCTGAATGCAGAAGTAATAGGACCAGCTGACTCAAGCTAATGGCCGCCACAGTCCTCTACCACCATGTGAGTGGTGAGTCACTCATGTGAGTCAAAACAAACCCCTTTTCCTCAAGCTACTTCCGTCAAGTCCCACAGTACTGGGTAAGGGAACGAACGCAGCGTCCTTGTGGGTGTGTGGCAGAGAAGAGCTTCTGCCACTGTGATCTTGTGTTGAAACCCTGGCAAGGGAGGAGATATTCTGAAGAAACACTGTGTCCCTCCTTTGGTTGACAGGATATAAAAACAGTGGGAATCTAACCTGGGTTGTCAGGCCTGGCAGCAAGGACCTTTACCCACTGAGTCGTTCTGCTGGCCTAGGACATGCATTTCATACATTAATAAAGAAGAACAAGACGTGGTGGCGTCACTGTGGGTGAGGAATGAGGCTACTGAGAATAAAGGACCCTTGACGGTCTTGCCCGAGCCTCTCTTCTCCTGACAGGCAGATGACACTACTTGCTTAATGGATTCTTCAGTGGTCCAACATGATAGACTTTATTGCTTTAATGAGTGACTCTTGGGGCTTTTGATTCCAATAAAGGCTCTGCAGGAGAAGTACTGCAGATGGTGGGAAAACTCGCATGTCGTCTACTGCCCTGGGGGTGTCACTTTACCATGCGCCCAGCCGGAGCATGGATCATGCTGGCGAGTACAGATTCCTGTGACCTTCCTGCGCATCTGAGAAGAGATGAGCCATAAAGCTGTTTTCAGAAAGACAGAACGATGTTTCAGACCACAGGCTAGAATGACGTCTCTGAAGAAGACATAATCCCTGATGGGTGGAAATAGCTATGTCAAAGATGGCTTCTGCACAGGTTTGCTCTCCAATGCCACACAAGAGACATCCTCTCTTTACAATAGTGCTGCTACTGGACCTATGGCCATTTCTTAGTGGCCCAGTGCTATTGACCTCATGGTCTCTGCCCTGATGTGAATGTTTAGACTGTCAGTTGCCTTTCCTGGAGTGCTGTAGAGTTCCCTCTGTCTTTCTCTAGACCCATCAGATAAGATCTGGCAAACCACCTGCCCCCCAGCACCCTTGCTTGACTAAACCGTGATTGAGCAAGGATATCTAGTTCTAGTTCAGCTGAATACTGGAATTCTCACTTGTTCCAGAGCAGAGGTGGAAGGTCATTTCCCACTCTTATCTTTCTGGAAACATGGGGTATTGTTGCACAAACATGGGGTGTTGTTGCACAACATCCTTTTGGAATAAGAGATAGAGCACCAGAAAGCATAGTGTACAGTCACAGAGGAACAGTCAGGAAAGACTCAGTCTTGGAAGTAGGACACACATCTGTTCTCAGAGACATTAAGCAGTGCATTATTTAGTTGCCTATATCCAGCTGTAGGATTTCCAGTGATCACCATTTTGCCTGACTAAATACCAATTGCCAGAGGAAACTAACAAGTCCCAGGGCAAAGGGCTGCCTGTTTGCCCATGCCAGTACTTCCCTTCCCACTTGTGGATCATCTTCTGTCCCAGAATAATTCTTGGAAATATCAGTCTCCCAACCTCAGCTGAAGCAGCTGTACTATAGAGGCTATGCTATGCATCTCTCCAGGCATTTAAAGTTTAATGATACAATCACTCATCAGTGAACTGCTTGCTTAAAAAACCATGAGAAAGTTGGTACTGGAGAGATGACTTAGTGTTTAAGAGCACTGGCTGCTCTTGCAGAGGAACCGGGTTTTGTTTTGAGCACCCACATGGACTTACAGGTATCCGTAAATCTAGTTCCAGGGGATTAAATGCCCTCTTCTGGCTTCTGTCAGCACCAGGTACACGAGTTACACATGGGCATACATGTAAGCAAAACACTCATACACATAAATCAAATCATGAGAAACTAAGGCATCAATTAGAGGCAGGCTGAAAAATGGGGAACACAGATAATAAAAATGTTGAATCCTGATAGAAATTCTGAACGAAGTGAAATAGAGCCTGTGTTGAACCCGATTCTGAGTGAAGATTGACGGCCAGAGACAAGGGCATCGCTTACTTCCCATCTGAAAGGGAATCCATGAAGCCTCCAGACGTGAGGAGTGAACAGAGGGCTGGCTCTGGAAAGTCAAGTTCTCAGTGACTTGTGTGTAGGCCTCGGTTATACAACAGCCTTAGAAGAGCAGCTCTGAGGATCATCCTAGAATCATTAACCTGAAGTTGAGGACACCAATCCACTTACAGTATGAAGACGGCCAGCCGAAAGGATGTGTGCAACCTAGGGTAGAACTCTAATTATTAGGAAGCAAATTGATTTGCTGTCCTCACAAATGTTCCTTCTTGTTGTTACTTCTCAGGATGAGAAATGACCCTTTGAAGGGAAAAACAGAGCTATGCTCAGCTTGCAAAGGGAGAACCAGAACCGGATTAGGGAAGGACATGTACATCAGCGGAGCCCGGAGCCAAGGGCAGTCACGCTGCACAAGACTGCCGCTGGAGCGCTCGCTCTGGTTCTAATGATTTATTCAGCATTTGAAACATCCAGCTCTCTTCAAATATTTATAACACTTCCTGGTTGCTTTGAGGCTTTTAATAGGCCAGAATAAATCTGTAAGTATTGAAAAATTGTCAGCAAATAGGCCACAGTGTGAATAACCAAAACGCAAGCTGTAATGCTGTAGCCATTTGCTTTATTTTGGCCAGAGAAAAATGTTGCAATAATCTCTCACTGGCATCACCGCTTTAAACCCAGTTTGCTTCTGGGTTTCATCAATCAGGGGACTCCTTAATTATGTGATAAAATTTCATTGACAGGAGGATACTCTGTCCACTCATCAAAATGTTAGAGCGTGTTGGGATTTGTCTTTTTTCCTTCAGCCACTTTTACTTAGTCCAAGGCATCAGTGTATGGCATGGTGCCCCATAAGTCCATGGGATGGTGCCCCTCAGTCCATGGGGTAGTGCCCCCACAATTCAAGGTGGGTCTTCCCTCCTCAGTTAAGTATCTCTGGAAACACCCCCACAAACACACCTAGATGTGAGTCTCCTAGGTAACTCTAAGTCTAGTCAAGTTGATAATGAAAATTGCCCATCAGGCTTGTGTGTCTGTTTCTGTCTGTAACTTGTGTGCCTGGCAGACATGACAATGTGAACACTTTTCCTCAGGTAGGACTAGAGGATGCTTCTCCACAGCTATTATTCTGCTTCTTCCAACTTTTGCCTTTCAATAACTCTCCCACATGGCCAAGGTGATGTGGGAGTCCCCTCTGTGTGTTGCTTGTATTCGTTAATGAATAAAGAAACTGCCTTAGCCTCATAGGACAGAACTTAGGTAGGCAGAGAAGACAGAACTGAATTCTGGGAGGAATAAAGCAGAGTCAGAAAGACACCATGGATCCGCCAGAGATAGATGCTGGGAGTTTTACCCAGTAAGCCACTGCCATGTGGAGATAAACAGATTAATAGAAGTGGGTTAAATTAAGACGTAAGAATTAGCCAATAAGAAACTAGTGCTAATGGGCCAAGCAGTGATTTAATTAATATAGTTTCTGTGTGGTTATTTCGGGGCTAAGCTAGCCAGGTGGCCAGAACAAATAAGTGGGCCCTCCTTGCAACACCAAGGTTCTACTCTGCTTGGGGGAAAATGTGCTTTCCTACCATCTCACTCTCATCTTGTCTTTAAGTTATTGTTCCATGTCTCTTTTCCACCCCTGGAAAGCTTGATGATATAGTTTTCTTGTCTTCATTACTGATGTAGTTGCATCCCTTTCTCTCCAGAGGGTATCAGTTCAGTTCCATCACTCACAAAGAAAGCATGGCTTAGGTAATCAAAACCTTAACTGTCTAAGAAAAAAGTGTATTAATCAGGGTTCCCTAGAGGAACAGAACTTATAGAATTAATATATATATGCATATATACACATATATACGTATATGCACATATACGTATATGTGTGTATATATATGTGGAATATAGATATAGGATTTATTAGAATGGCTTACAGACTGTGGCTCAACTACTCCAACAATGACTGTCTAGTAACAAGAGGTTCAAGAATCAGTAGTTGTTCAGTTCACAAGGCTGGCTGTCTCAGCGGATCTTCAGTATATACCAGAATCCAGAAGAAGTAGGTTCTAATGCCAGTGAACAAATGGACTTGCTCGTGACAAGGCAAGCAGAGAAAGCAAGTTCCTTCTTCCAGGGCCTTTATATAGGCTTCTAGGAGACACTGTGGCCCAGATTAATGGTAGATCTTCCCATCTCAAAAGATCTGGATTAAAAGTGGATCTTCCTACTTCAAATGATTTAATTAAGAAAAACCCCTCACAGATGTACCCAGTCATTTGGGTTTCAGTTAATTCCATGTGGAGTCAAGTTGACCACTGAAAATGGCCATCACAATAAGCAAGTATCTTTTTATCCTTGTCTTCCTTGACTTCTCAGTGACCTTTGAAATAGGAACCTATCTTCTTTAAGGACAATTGCTTTGCTCCCCCCACCTTGCTAAAATATTGTAGCTTTCCTTTCAGCTACATGGCAGCCTTTTCTGTGTGTTTTCTTCTTGCCTCAAGACGGGACTTCCTTCTTTGCCATCCCTACCTTGCTGGAGGAGGCTGGTCTGCTGGGTGTCGTTAGTGGGTTCCCTAAATGCTGCCATTGCCCCCACTGCTATATGGATTCTGCTTTCTTCCTCCTGACAGAAGATCAGAAATGTCTGTGTACCTCTGCTGGGGTCCACAGCTTATATCCAGCATGGAAATGGCTGTGCACCTCTGCTGGGGTCCATGGCTTGCGTCTAGCACAGAAATGTCTGTGCACCTCTGCTGGGATCCACAGCTTGCATCCAGCACCCCTCTCTCTTTAAGCTCCAGATGTATTAGTTTCTAATTAGTAAATATGTAAATGCTATTTTAATCACTTAAAATTATCTGACCACATCTGCATGCCAAAACTCCATGAGTCTCTGGATTCCACTGGACAGTAATAACTACCACAGCTGATTGTCATCCTGTGCTTGCTAGGAATCATTTCCCTTCTACATTTCCCATTATATCTCTGGAACAGATTCTTATTGACTCCACTGTGTAGAGAAAGGAGAAGAGAGCCTAGGCTTAAAAGGTTGCACGGGGTCCGCAGTTACAGAGATAACCAGTAGTGGAGCCATTATGTAACCTGGAGACACAGGTGCAGAATCCAAGCTCTCAATGACTAGACTTCGTTTATGCTTTAAACACTTGTTTTCTCATTCTTTTATCATTACAGGCATTATCATATTCTCCTTGGAGTTATCTTTATTGGGGGTAGTCCTTACATGTTTCTATACATGTGATAAAATGTTAAAAACCTAGAGACTGTAAAAGCTGAAAAGCCGATAAAATTTGATCAAGACTTATACTATAGATAACAGTGTTTTATAAATCCAGTTTCCTGATTTTGATACTATATTTCAGTTAAATACATTACTATCATTCTAAGAAGACAGATGGGGGCATAGGGGTTCCTTCAGTACTGCTGTTTTCATTTCCTAAGCATCTCTAATTCTTTCAAATAAAATGTTAAAATACTAAGTTCAACGCTTATGGTATGTCCTCCGGGTCTCTATGCTTTTTATGTGAAATTCTTTCACTTGTGGTCATTAGGGGGATTTTCCTTCATTTCTGCCACTCATCTGCCTAGGTTTCCATGTCCCCATTACCCAGAAGGATGTTGTCACAGTCAAAGTTTTGGCTCCAGGCAAGATAGGGTTCAAATCACAGACTACAGAGTGGCTTCAACTTTCAGAATATCCTCATTTTAATATTTCAGGTATCATTTAGCAGAGAACCTCACCAGGAAAGAAACCTCATTCATGAGTTGTGGGTTTTTTGTTTTGTTTTTAACACAAGGAACAGTATTCACTAGGCTAGAGGTGATCAGAAGTCTTGGGTCTAAACTGGGTTGATGTGGGATTTCCCTCTATATGCCATGAATATATTTTATTAACATTGGTTAACAAAGAAGCTGCTTTGGCCTATGGCAGGGCAAAATATAGCAAGGCAGGAAATCGAAGCAGATATAGAGGAGGAAAGAAGGTGGAGTCAGGCAGATGCCGTGTAGCTGCCAAGGGAGAAAGACACCAGAACCTTATTGATAAGCCACAGACTCATGGCAATACACAGATTAATAGAAATGGGTTAATTAATCTCATAAGAGCTAGCTAGCTAGAGTTCTTGAGCCATTGGCCAAACAGTGTTGTAATTATTTAAGTTTCTGTGTGGTTATTTGGGTCTGGGTGGGCAGGAAACGAAAGCACAGTCTTCATTTACACAGGGTTGTTGGTAAAGTAACCTAGCCAGCTGTGTTTCTGTCACAGAAAGTAGCTCAGCTCAGGAATTTTGCTGAAAATTAAAATTCAGAGAATTTTGCTCATATTAAAGCCATCACTGTGAAGACCAGGTGAGGCCCAGAATGAGTCAGGGCTATTCCTCATGGAAATAATTCACACTCACTGAGACACTTTTGTCAAAACTGGGATGAATGCTGGCAGACACTCTGAGAGGATTTCATGACATCTGATCAAGGTAGAAAGTAATGATTTCTTTAATGTGATGTTGTAGGGGGGCTTTTTCTGGGGGAGACATTCTGTAGGTAGCTACTTATCCAAGACAAGGGGTCAGCAAGTGTTATATTATTAAAGCAGCTCTGGAAAAATGGGAGGTGCAAAGAAAGAGGCTTGGTCTGACCTTGGTTGGGACCTTGTTTATTCATGGGCACTTTGCTACACATATGGGCTGATGGCCAAAATGCCTACAGAAGAAGATGGGATATGGCCTGGTATAGAGGTGGAGAAGACTTCTGAAGTCTGTAAGGGAAGGTGGGAAGTAGTAACTATCAGAAAGGGAGTAAATAACCATTATAACAGTACAATTTGGCAAACCATTATATTTTGGTGTGGGGAGTCCTTCTGTGTATGTGTTGCTTTTATTCATTAATGAATAAAGAAGCAGTTTTGGCCTGTGATAGTGTAGAATAGAGCTAGGCAGGGAAGACTGAACTAAATGCTGGGAAAAAGAAGGCGGAGTCAGGAGACACCACGTAGCCACCAGAGGGGAAAAATGTGAGCTTCCAGTTGGAGCTCACAAAAATGTGAGCTTGCCGGTAGGCCACGAGCCTCATAGTAAAATATAAAAATAATAGAAATGGGTTAATTTAAGATATAAGTGCTAGATAGCAATACGCTTAAGCTATTTTCAAAACATTATTGCAAATCATATAGTTTCTGTGTGATTATTTTGGGAGGCTGGGAGGCTGGAAAACAAACAAGTGGGCCAACAGGTGAAAACCTTATCCTCTGATCCTCAAGGCAACACGTGCTTGTGAAGCTGAGCTGGTAAACAATTATGACACAGCTTTCAGTAACTCAAATCAGAAGGAAAAAAAAGATCTCTAGCAGGGAAGAGCAGCTGAAGGCCAGGACTGTTGGGTAAATAAGCCTCATGGTGCTATTGAATCAGTAACTAGAGGTCCGTGTCTCTGTCTCTTGGTCTGTCTGTCTGTGCTGTCTCTGTGTGTCTTTGTGTGTTTCAACCTCCAGCTCCTTGCCCAGAGCTCGCGAACTGTATGGTAGCGCATAGAGCACAGACAGGCGTTGTGTGCTGCAGTGTTCCAACTGGAAAGTTGCTACACAATACAAGGAAGGGTAAGAACTGAAGGCAAGGAGCACTGAGCTTAAGTTTGTTACTTATACAGTTGTCAAGAGTGGATAATTTGAAATTGGAAAATGCCTGCGCTGTTCTCAAGATGTGTGTTCTCTTTACCAGCGTCTCCTTCAGTATGCAATACTAGCATGAGACCTTCTGAAAATTCTGGTTACTGTATTGCTGTGAGTTCATTGAGCTGGTTAAGGGCGAACAGCAGGGTGCAGAGCCTTGTCTATGCACTTTGCATCTATTTCTTCACTGAATCAGCAAAAGAAAAGAACCTAGGTACAGAAGTTTTCCCATCATCGCCATGGTTCAGATGAGGAAAGTGAGCCCCAGGAAGGATGACTTAACTGACATCACACAGCAGGACCGGATCCAGGTAGTGAGGCTTCAGAGCTAAGGGCTATGCTGCTTCTCCGGTCAGCCCCTTTATCACAGCGACATGCTGGATTGCAGTTCATATCTGTGGATGACTCGGGTGGCTACAAACCTTTATTATGTACATTCTGGGTCTATAGTGTCACGAAATGCCTGTCAATTGTTGACTGCATGAGCAGCTAGTATGCTATAAATGACTTGATTCATCTTCGGAGGAAGATGAAAATGCAAGCACAGGTAGAGCTAAGGGACAGGTGAGCCCGAATAAGGTGCTGCAAGGAACTGAGGACAGAATATACAAAGACCCCAGCAGGAGGAAGCATGGCCAGCGAGGATTCAAATGCCCTTGAGATCTCAAGGTCAATGACATTTCAGTGCCCAGCTCATGGGTAATTTGAAATTCATTGTAATTGCTAAGTTTTTTCAACATATTCTTTAAAAATATATAGAATTTATTCTTTGGAATAAGCTAAATTATATTATTTTGTGACACCCAAACTCTGCTGCGTTATTTCCTGCTCACTTCATATAATCAGGTTATTATTTGCCTTATATGAAATGTCAAATTCTGTCTTATATACTTTTCAAAATTTTCCAAAGATTCAGGTATTTAAGAAATTATACTGACCCTGCCCTGAGTACTGGCCCTAAGGTATACTAGCTGCACATCATCAAAAAAGAAAAAGAAAATAGTGAGTAATCCAAAGAGAAGACAGAGAATTAAAGAGCAGCTGTAACCAGCTCTTTTCCTGAATGTAACGTTGAAACTCCCTCTGAAGAATAGATAGAACCACTTTTGTACTCTGGGTTAGCACTGCTTTAGAAACCCCCTGGAATTACTCAGGACGGGAAGCCAGGCTTGTTCTTTCTTTAGCTCTTAAAATAGGTCAGGGCTTGTGATTATTTCAGCGTCCCCATTTCTCTTATTCCATTCTACAGTTTCCCAGTTTCTGTGTCTCTCTTGGGGAACCATGGGGAAAACAAAATGTCTACTGAGCAGGTTTTTCTCAGAAATAATATCACAAGTATAAAATGTATCCTTCCATGAACTCATCAGCTGGGAAGAAGGGCTAGGAAGGCAATATTCCAATAGATTTTTCCAGAATCCCTCAGTAAACTTCAAGGATAATAGTTGTCTCAGGAGGGAAGCCAGGCAGTGGCTGCACTGGGAAGTGGATGAAAGATGAAGAAGCATTGCAAAATCCCCACCTTGCTGTTTCCTGCAAATCATCACAGACTATCTACCTCTTGAGATGACTTCTGGCCTCAGTGGGGTTCAGCTATGATATGGCCATGGGCTACAGGTGTCTGATGGGATTCTTAAAGATACCAGAGATGGTTAAGCTGCTCAGTAACTAAACTATTGGGACACCAGTGAGACTGCTATTGTGTGGCTTCTGTTGGGCAGCTTTTGTTTGACATATTCTCCTGATGGTGGCAAGCCAGGGTGTGTGTACATGTGTGTGTGTGTGCGCACGTTTGTGTGCATGTGTGTATGTGTATTGCAGAGTTGTTTGTGTGTGTATATGGGCATGCTGTAGAGTGGTGTTTGTGTTGTGTTTATGCTGCAGAGCTGTTTGTATATGTGTAGCTGCTACAGAACTATTTGTGTGTGTGTGTATGCTGCAGGGCTGTGTGTGTATGTGTGTGTGTTTGTGTTGTATGCATGTTTATGTGGTGTGTGTATGCTGCAGAGCTGTGTGTGCATGTATGTGTGCACGTGTGTGTGTGTGTGAAAGAGAGAGAGATTCTATGAAGATGAAAAGAAATTTGCCGGCCACTCTCTCCAAGCATGTGGGTCCTAAAGATGGAGCTCTGGTTATCAGGTTTGGTGGCAAAGTACCCAATGGTCCCTCATCCAATTCTTTTGAGATACTGTCTGTCACTGGCTTGTCATTTACCAAGTAAGATAAAATGAAGGGTCAGCCAACCCCAAGGATCCCTGTTGGTACCTCCTGAGCCCTAGAAACACAAGTGTGCACCACCACACTCTGCTTGATTTCTGGGGAGCTAAGTCAGGTCTTTACACTATCTAGGCAATCACTCTGCTCAGGGAGCCATTCGCAACCCAAGCCATTTGATACTGGATATTTGGTAGTGGCCAGATCAGTTTGAAATCCATCGTACTCCATCTTGCCTTGGATATTACTCTCTTTTGTGTCAGGGCTGTCTTGAAAGGCTGAATTTACTTAGATCTTCATGGGGACTAATTAAGCAGAGATCTGTGTCTTTGAAACATGACTGATTGCTTCATATTGGACACTTTATGTAAATCTTACTAATCACCTTGTTTGTCTCAACATAAGACCACAGTGCTGTCATCCTGAGTGACAGGAATACTCATCCTTTAAAGTTGTGTATAGCATCGATTAAATGAATCTAAATAATTTTAGACACAAAAGAATGTATTACAAAGATGTTTTAGTGTGTGAGGTATTTTGTCTTAGTGTCCTATTGCTGTGAAGAGACATGAAACACAGCAACTCTTATAAAGAAAAGCATTTAATTGGGTGGCTTACAGTTTCAGAGGTTTAGTCCATTATCATCATGGTAGGGAGCATGGTACCACATATACAGGAGTGGTACTGGAGAAGTAGCCAAGAGTTCTACATCAGATCCGAAGGCAGAGGGAGAAGAGAATGACTCTAGTCCTGGCTTGAGCTTCTGAAACCTCAAAGCTCACCGCCCCCCCCCCCCCAGTGACACACTTTCTCCAACAAGGCTACAGCTACTCAACAAGGTGACACCTGCTAATCCCTCTCAGGTAGTGTCACTCCCTAATGCCCAAGTATCCAGTCTATACCCTATGGGGGTTATTTTCATTTGAACCACCACAGTACGTGTGCAAACATGAAGATAGACTTTCAATTCCCAGGACCCAAGTGGAGTCAGGTGGGTATGGCAGCCTACCCATAATCCCATCACACAGGAGGCAGAGCTAAGGGTTCCTCTGGAACAAAGTGACAGGCTAGACTACTCAAATCTGAGAACTCTATGTCCAGACAGGGTCTCTGCCTCAATATGCAAGGGGGAGTGCAATCAATGGCGATACCCACGTCCACCTCTGACTTCCATATGATAGTGCACACACACCTTGATCTACATGTATGGAAACACAAACGTGCACACATATAACCGCCACACACACATACACCACACACACAGGCATGCACACCACACACACATACCCATGGAAAGGAAAGTTAGTAAAGAATAGAGCTGAAAAGATGTCCCAGCAGTTGAGAGAATTAAGAGAAGTTGCTGCTCTTGCAGAGAACTCAGGTTGGATTCTCAGAGCCCACATGGCCTCTCACAGCCATTGGTAACTCTGGTTCCAGGGGATCTAACACCCTCTGCTGGCTTCTTCTGACACCAGATACATACAGTGTGCACAAATACAAGTAGGCAAAACACCCATACCCGTTTTTTTTTTTTAAAAAAATCTAAGAAAATAAGGTGCCAAGAATTACAGATTTCCCCATACTCAAGTTCCCTCAAACCTCGACCTTTCTCACTCTTTTAAATCCTCTTCCCCACGAAATCCCAGGAACCTCCACGGGAAGCTCACACCCCACCCCTTTTCATCAGCATCTCCACTTCCAGTACTTGCAAATCGCAGTGCCAATCAATAGCTGTGATTTACAATGCTGCCAAGCATACAGGTACTTACCAGTTTGCAGAGAGTTAAGCAATGTTATGTATCTTTCACTTAGGAAGCAAAGATAGATTTAGAGAACCTAGGATGAACCACTAAGTCTCAGAAGCAGCTCTATTGAGAAACAGAGGTGGGAAGATGAGGACAGTTCTTGGTTCTCTGTGTATCCTTGGGAGTTGCCTTATTTTAGAGAACATCTTCGTGACCGGCAGGGACAGATGGGCACCTAGCTCAGAGAGTGAGAGGCAGCAAGGCATAGGCATGAAAGCAGTGGAATATAAATTTGATAAGGACATGTAGAATCAATACGAATATAAGAAAGTAAATAGAACTTTGATTTATGCAATTGTTATTTTTTAGAATCTATTTTTACCTCCTAATTGTCCTTGACATTAAGACTGGAATACAAAGCAGGACCTACCCCACACCTGTGACCTTTGCACTTCATGTTCTGTTGTCTTCACACAAGGGGTGTGTGTGTGTGTGTGTGTAAAATAAACTTTCTCATTTTATGTAAAAATTGCTCTGCCATCATTAGGTCCCTTTGGTCAGATTTGGCAGCAAGTGCCTTTGAGTCACCTCCCTACTTTTGATTATCCTAACGTGAGCAGCATGTCTGCTCACACCGCTGGGCACCAGCATGTGAAGTGGACAGCCATTGGAGTCTGCTGTTTGAGAGTGCCCTGCCTTGATCAGCCTGTTAGCTGATTACAGGCAAAATGGACTTAGATGTTTCTGCTCTTTTACTGGCAAAACTGCATAATGTACTTGTATACTTGATGAAGTGCCAATAACATGCGTGAGTTGAAGAAATGATTTCTCTTCCTCCTTCCCTCCCTCTGTCCTATCCCTCTCTCTCCTTCTGTCCCTCCTTTCTTCTTTCCTTTCATCCTTTCTTCCTCCCCTTCTTTCTTCTCTCCTTCCCTTGCTCATTCCCTCTCCTTCCCTTCCTTCCTCTTTGTCTTTTCTTTGTTTCTATGTCCCTCAAACGTCCCTACTCAGTCCCCATCCTTGCCAGTCAGCATTTTTGAAACATTCTGACTGTCCCCAGAGTGACTTCTGCAGTTGCTGTGCTAGGGGTTGCCTGCAGCTTTTCGCCATGCAAACCACAGCAGCTGCAGACAGTCGCGCACAGGAACCCACGCCTTCCCTCTTTGTCTCTGTTCTCTGATGATTCTTGAAACGTATACAGGAAATGAAACCAGGAAAACAAATTGAATATAAAAAGAGCATTTCCAACAAAAGGAACTCAGTCCTAAAGAACATAAAGTTGGAGGAGGCCATGGAGACAATATTAGCAACCCAATTATTTTGCAACTGAGAGAGAAAGAATCTGGAAGAAGAGAAAGAATGAGTTGATATTTCATGTATTTCTTCCTTAATTCATTGTTACCTTTTGATATAAATACTGGTTATTCCATATGGAAGGTGTGAAGACTGAGGGCCATTGAAGTTACTGCCCAGTGCAGAGTGCCAATGAGTCTATTCGCTCAGGAGCCACGCTTAGCCACCATAGTGTGGGCTCAGAAGCCACGCTCAGCCACCACGGTGTGGACATTTTCCCTCAGTCACCAAACAGCGGATGAGTAGAAATAACCCAGCACTCCTGCTAAAGAAAGAACGTCCCAGGAAGAGGAGAGTTTTCAGAATGAAAGTGAAATCTGAAATTGCATTTAGGGTTTATTTCTTAGCTAGCAAGTTGAATTTTCCATTTCCTGCCCTTCCCTCTGCTTTAATGGCCTGATTTGGTGAAATAAATTTCACAACTTTAAGGAATGTGAGTCCTTCCCCCTTGCTCTGAAAAACTACAAGGCTGGGGCCGGATCTTTTGAAAGGTGCCAAGTGAGATGGTGCCACAGGGGTAATGCAAGGTGCCTTTGAAATGGCAACAGGAAAGCCCCTTTGTATTCTGACATGTGAGTCACTTCTTGCGGTCAACTTTTCTTTTTCTTTCTTTTTTAAAATTTGAATCCACTTATTGTCCTTTGGCCACCCTGACACTCAGTCTAGTAGCTGGAGGAGCAGTAGGGTCCTGTGCACTCTAGTCCTTCTTTCCCCTTCTTTCACTCCTCTTTCTCTTCTGCCTGCCTCCGCTCCCTCCTCCCTACGTCCTCTCCTCCCTTCAGAAGCTCCCCCTGCCCCTCACCGCCTCCTACTTCTCAGTCAACAAATTCTGACAGTGTATTACTTATGTACATTCTCCTGTATCTCAATATTTTCCTTTGAATCTGCTTTTCAACTTCCCACTGTTTGCAGAGAGTTAGCTTTTCCTTTTATAGACGTGTTGGAACCCTGTGAAGTGTCATGCTGCCGTGCGGGTTGGAATCTTTGGTTTGGCTACACTAGTTAACAGTCACCATTCCCCACCGTCACTTAGGTGGGTATCAGAGGCAGCATCACAGTTATGTATTTTAAAACGGACTTTTAAAAAATTTTATTTTCATGCTACTCCTTGTACATGGTACTGAAAGAGACTTTTCAAACACTGGCTTGGTGCCTTTGTGGAGTTTCGATGTTGAACTCAAGTTTTCCTGGCCAGAAATCTAGGGTTTTTGCTTTCAGTTGCGAGTCCTTAACTGTTGAATTGCCATGATGGATCTTCATGCTTCATGATTCATCTCTGCTTCCTCCTCAGAGAATAAGGAAGGTAGAATAGGAAAATCTTGGAATCACAAAAAGAGTTAAAAGGGACAATGGGTGGAAGATCCTTGGAGAATTGAGTGAGGAATACAGGCCACACCCCCTCCTACACACATATACTTCTCATGCTAAACTAATTAATCTTTAAATACATGTTACTTACTATTTTTATGTGTATGAGTGTTTGCCTAAATGTGCGTTTATGTTTCATGTACATGCCTGGTGCCCACGGATGCCAGAAGAGGGCATCATATCCTCCGGAACTGGCTTCATAGACAGTTGTGAGCCACCATGTGCGTGCTAAGACTCACACTCAAGTCCTCTGCAGAGCAACAGTGTATTTAACCACTAAACAACCTCTCCATCCCAAAACAGTTCTCTTTAAGAGGCAACGATGATAATGCTACTTCACTTCAAAACCAAATTCAGTTTTTTTATCTCATGACACAAAGTGCGTGAGATGTCTTGAAAGACCTTGCTAGACTGCACTCAGTCTTTGATGTCTGCAGGACATGTGGGGATCCCCCTTGTGGGAGCAAAGAGAGTGTCCCAGCCTGACATGGGAGGCTCACCATTGAGTGCTGGCCTTCTGTCACCTTTCTATTGGGAGGAATCCTGAGGCAACTGTGAAGCATGTGGGCCAGAGACAACCTTGCTGCCAAGAGGGCTCAAGGAATTTGTGAGTCACTTCTTGTCTGCTCAGATGGATGGCAGAGAAAAACTGGGTGGTTAGAGGTTTCTTACCAGTGGTTAAACAGAATACCCTGGCAGATGGAGGGAGTGATTTGTGGGTAGTATTCTCCCACTCCTCTTGAAAAAATCCACATAGATCTGAGCTGAGATTACTTCATTAACTTCGTCTTTAGTGTAGGAGTATTGTGGGCTGAATGAGAATGTCCCCTACTGTAACATGAAGGGCCTGCTAGTTGGGGTTTCCATCCTGCCCAGTTCCCACAGCCAGCAAGTCCCAAAGAAATCACACAGAGAGTCTATATTAATGATAAACTGATTGGCCTATTATCTCAGGCTTGTTATTAGCTCTTGTAGCTTATATTAACCCATTATTCTTATCTATGTTAGCCACATGGCTCAGTACCTTTTCAGTGGGGCAGGTCACATCCTGCTTCTTCAGTGGTCTGGGCAGGTCTGGGGAGGAATGGGCTTCCTCCTTCCCAGCATTCTCCTGTTCTCATCGCCCCACTTCTACTTCCTGTCTGGTTGACTCGCCTCTACTTCCTGCCTGGCCAATCAGCGTTTATTTAAAACATGATTGACAGAATACAGACAATTATCCCGACCACCCTACAGGATCAGGTATTTGAACACTTCGGGGAAGTGATTCACCCTTGCTGCCGGAAGGACATCACTGGGAGCTGGCCTTGAGGGTCCATTGCTTCCCTCCATTCCAGTTATCCCACTCTGCTTCCTGTCTGGGGTTAAAGATGCAATCTCACGGTGTCTTGTTGCCATTCGTCCCCTACCACACTGTCTCTGTCTCTGAAACCAAACCACAACAGAAATAAACTCTTCCTTAAGCTGCCTTTGGCCATTTTATCATGGCTACAGAAAAGGACCCAAACTAAATATGCAAGACCTTCTTTTCTTTCTCTCTGTCTTTAATGTTTAAGGACCACTTAATAGAATCTCACTGTATCAGAACATAGAAATGTTGAGTAAATATTTTTATCTGAAAAATGAACGCATTTTTAAATTTATTGGTAACCAAGTATGCGCTTTGTTCTCTTTTAGGGAGAGAGGATGTGGTTATAGACAACTGAAACCTAAATCTGTGCTCTTAATTAAGCTTACATTCTTGGAAAATAATAAGATGAAAAATAAAACAAAAATGAATAGCGTGCAAAATAATTAGAAGTTGTGGGAAAAAGGAGAGCCTGGGAGAAGACGAAGATGTGTGCGCAGAGGTGATGCCTGGGGAGAGGAAGACGTGTGTGCGGAGGTGATGCTGCTAAGGAAGACGTGTGTGCAGAAGTGATGCTGTGAGTTAGAACTGTGCTGCCAAGGAAAGCAGGCTGCTTCTGTCAATACGCGTAGTACCTATAGCCAGAATAGCAATAACACCCACATACATACATGTAAATGCTCCAAAATCATAAATCAAAGTAGAAAACTCTTTATGAAGACATATTTCTTCCTTATACCTTAAAATACATCTTCATCAAGACAAACTTGGAGCTATGTGTAAGGTTATCTGGCTGGAAACATCAAACATTAAAAAATTTAATTATCAATGCATGTTTCTGGGTTCTCTGTCCATGGATTCGGCATGTCTAAGCATACAATCAAATAGAGAGGCATAATTCAAGGCATCCTATGCTTAGCATTAATGAAAACTATTCTCCTTTTCTTCATAGCAGGAAAGCTTCTATGCCAATAATCACATCTTTGACATAATTTTGTTTTGAGAACCTTCAAGATCTAAAGTAGAATGTAGTTTTATTCTAGTAATCAAATGGATTTTCATAAAAATAAAAGCAATTGTAAACATTTCTGAATAAATTATTTTATAAGCACTTTCAAAGATATTATCTTAAAATATTTAAGAACATACACTCATTTTAAAAGGAAAAAACAACATGACTTACAAATATTGGCAGCTTACACTGAAATTTTTTTTAAAATGACCATTAGTTTTATTGAAAATAAAACTGGATTGTTTAAAGTCATTTTCTAAATGTGACACTATTCCAAATTTCTACCTTTAGTGTCTGTCTAGTTTTTAAAGATAAAACTTTATAAATTCAGTTTGTGTTTCCTTTAGACTTCTGTATACATAGATTTTAGAAAAGAGATTCTTTTGTGTATATACGTGCATGAGGTTGATTGGATTTTCTTAAGATGGTATTCTCTAGTTTTATCCATTTCTTTACAAAAGATACAACTTCATTCTGTTTACAGGTGAATTAAATCTCTCTCTCTCTCTCTCTCTCTACACACACACACTACATACACCACATACTGCACACACACACTGCACAAACACACCACACACAGACACTGTACACACACCACATACAGCACACATACATATACACACATATACACACACACCACACACACACATACATGCACACACACATATCACATTTTCTTCATTTATTTATCCCATAGTGAAAATTATGGCTTATTCCATGTCTTGGAAATTATAAGTAATTCCCTAAAAATTATGGGTATACAGGTATCTCTATTGTGTGCTGACCTTTTTCTTCAGGTACATACCCAGGAGTGGTATATTTGGATCAAACAGTAGCTGGCCTTTGGGTTTTAGTTGTTTTAAAGAAAACACTCTATCCATTTCATTTTTAAAGAAAAACTACTACTTTAGTATTATGAATTATTTTGTCAGCCACTAATGTCAACCATTATGGATGTTACACTAATAGATGAGTTTCCCCAGAACTACATATGGGAACAGATAAAGAAATAAGGAAATGGTTTTTGAGCATTATTAGAAAATTATATTTCATTAAGCAAGACTCTATGGCATTCGTGCCCAGAGGAAGGACTCAGCATCTAGATTAGATTACCTTGTCTCTTCCTCAATACATTAATTACTACTGGTATATAGCCGTCGATTGTAAAACTTCTCTGTGTCAAACAGTGTGCACCATCAACTCACTCTTTGGGGGCAGAAGCCAGTGCCTGGGTCTTTCATATCTCTCCAGCGCTGGAGACAGTCGGAGCCTCTACTGGGGGAGGACTTTGAGACTCATTACTACAAAGGGACAGCTGTTAATAAATGTATACAATGTCAGCAACTATATACACATTTTATTGCTTTTTCTGTAGATGGAACCTGAAGACATAGCCATGTCAGCGGCACATGATCAAAGAGGCACTGTGACGGAGAGTCTGTCAGGGTAGCAGCGGAGCTAGGGAGGCAGTGCATGACTGTAATCCTGCACTTGGGTGACCAAGGCAGGAAGACTACCACAGATTTAAGGTCAGTCTACTCTACATAGTGAATTCCAGGCCAGCAAAGGACACACACACACACACACACACACACACACACACACAGCCCTCACTTGGTAGCTCGTTAACATCTGTAACTCCAGTTCTGGGAATCCATTGCCCTCTTCTGGCTTCTACAGGTACATGTGCACAGATATACATGCAAGTGTAAGACTCATACACATAAAAATAAAGGAGAGTTCAGGAGAAGTCACACATCTGGAACCGCACATCTTCCTTGGTGCACATCATCTATCTGAAAACGCCCAGGAGTCTTATGGTTATGGGGAAAACCAGGCTACTGTGCAGCTTAGCTGGACGAGTCCAGGTATATTCCTTCACACAAAAATCTTGTTGGTTCTGTAAGCGAACTCACAATACAACAGTTTAAGAAGAAAGATGGGTTCCTAACGCCTCCCAGGGATGGAGTGTAGAAGATCAGACCTCTGGAATGGAGCTCGCTGCAATGTAACTTCACTAAATGAGAGGGAAACCCACGAAAATCAAAATCTATTTGCCATCATCCTTGTGTGGAGGCTCACCTTTAGCATGTATACATGACTAAGACATTGTAAATAGCATCAGCCTAGGCATAGGTTAGTAAGAATCACGCTGAAACACAGATTGATGGGATATATGCAGCTGTGTCTGTGAAGCCTGCACTAGTTAGCTAAGGCCTTTCTCATCTTGATGTCACTGACATCGGTGGCTGGGTGTCTCAGCGCATTCCCCTGTGAGAAGAGCCAGAGGTCCTCCGTGTTTAGAGAGGAGTTCCTTCCAGCCACCCTCTGCCTCGCCTCACTGCTCGCTCGGAGACCCACCCCGTGGCAAGCACCACAGAGGCCAGAGTCGTTGTTTAGCCTGCCAAAGTTCAGAGAGTGCCCTGCGAGAAGGAAACTTGTACCTTGAATCTGCAGTCTAATTGTTGAGAATGTTTTCGTTTCTATGTGAACATATTTTGTACCCGTGTAACATAAACCAATGCACTGAAATTGTTGAAAAATTGGGTGTGTCAGCGTTCTGCCCGTAATCGGCTGTGTTCTCATTGGATTTTTTTCCCCTTTTCCTTTTATTCTTATTTTGTTTTGATACAGACAGGACAGGCCCAGTACTCGCTACGGTAGCCTGAGATGGCCTCAGATTTGCAGCAACCACCCTCTATCTTTGCTGTATATTGGGTGTGAATTGAACTTTCATGGATTTGGTTTGTAAACTAACCGGGAAAGTACCATACATTCATGTCGCTAAGGAAGGTTGATACTTGTGTGGACTGAGTTGATACTTGTGAGGATCTATGGGTAATTGACAGAAAACTGATACACTGAATGGTACATGTATTTTCAGCATTCCACCTGCAGCCTCAGGAGGGAGAAGGCTCAGCTTCCCAAGGGCTGTGAACGGAAGAACAAAGGCTAATACAATCTTTCTTCTGGTTGGGATGATCTGTTCTGTTTTCCTGGCTTGCAGTCTCATCAGGATTTTGCAAAATCACAACCATATTGTTTATGCATATTGCATGAGTCTCACCGGATCATCTTCAAAGTGGTGGTATGGCGTACTGTCAGGAGCCTCTTTATGTTAAGTGTCTTTTATGTTCCATGGGGGGTGAGTGGCAGGGATTTCGTGCTCTAAAATATGTTCCCAGGGCTATGTGTTCATGTGCTGTACATTTTTTTAAAAAGTTTCATACTAAATAGCACTTTTATTGCTTCCATTTCTGAAGAGCGCCCCAGATTTACATAAATAAAACCTTTGTTTATTTTTGAATAGTGGTTATGGGAAAGGCAGTAGTGTTTATACAGATGGATTATATATTAGTTAAGAAAATACATAGTTTGTTTTTGTGAAGATAAATGATAAGTATAATAAAAATGTATTCCGTTTAATTCTCTGACACAATTTCACTTTGAAGGGGTCCATTAATGTCACAGTTTTATCCTATTAATTCTTTTAAGTTTCAAGAAATTGCTGTTGTTATAAAAATATCTTTGCTAAAAATATAACTTAAAAGGATTGTCTGGGTTTTTTTATTTTTGGTGAGAAAAATTACCAAACCTGACCCTTCTGAAAGCTATCATATTTTCCTAGAATTGTATGAAAATTTCCATGACAACAGCGAAAACTACTCTTACTTTGCTAATAAGCAAACATGAAAATAGTTCATCTCACAATAGTTATCCATTTGAAACAAAAGGCTGCAAGCCTAAGGAGTGGATTGTCAGCAGCCATGAGAATTGATTGGATTACATGAGAAACCATAGGAGGCATCGGCCAGTGGGTTGCTGCAGACTTGATTGAACAAAAAAAGGCAGATTGATTTTCACAGGACACCATATTCAGAGGGACACAGCAAAGTGTCTGTATCCAGTCCCTAGAACAGCAGGTCAGACTTAATGCAGGGAAATAAGGCAGTGGGCTATGTGGCTGAGTGCCCAGTGCTAACACTGGGCTGCAGAGATGGCTCAGCACAGACAAGTGCGCACTGCCCTTTCAGGGAACCCGGGTTCTGGTCCCAACACCTCTGTCAGATGGCTCGTAACTAACTGTAACTCCCGCTCTAGAGATCCAGTGCCCTCCTCTAGCTTCTTTAGATACCACACACACACACTGATACTCATACTGATACTCAATTTAAAGTGTTTTTTTTTTAAGTATCTAATAGATCATCCCCCTTCTGGAGGTTCCCTGGGAATGAAAATATGTTTTATATTATTTTATTTTACTTCTGTTTACCCCTGCTATTCCTTTATATGCTTTCCAGACTAATAGTGCTCTAGATTTATTTCCTTGGATTTGTAAATACAGGAATTGTAGGAGCCAAATGGTCAGCAGCCTGTCTAACCAAAGAGCTTATGGTTCTTGTTTGTTAGAATATGAGAGGCTCCTACACAAACGCACCGAAAAGATGCCAGTCCCGTTATACTCTCATTTCCTTGGCTTCTCACCAGAATGCATTTTTATCATTGTATCCTGTGAAATGCAACAGTCTCTTGTGAACGACAGCATCAAGAAGAGCACAGACCCAGCAGTTTTGGGCTTTCTGTGTCCCTTCTATGCTGCAAAAGCACAGATAAATCCGGGAACAACGGGAACGAGCACCTGCTGCTCTGGCAGAGGGACCCGAGTTGAGTGGCTCCCGACCTAAGTCAAGCTCCAGGGGGTATGACACCCTTTTCTTGGTCTCTTTGGGCATCTTCACGCATGTGTGCAACCCCCTCCCCACATATACACATAATTAAAACTAAAAAAAAAAAAAAAGACAAATGGAATGTCACAAGTTGAATCCATGTTAGGTGCTGGGAACCGAAAGCCCAAAGACAGGCTTTCTACAGTGTTCTAGTGGGGACTTTAGCTGGCAGTTGGAAGTTTGTAATTGGGTGAGGGTATGAAATCATCTCAATGCTTTGTTTTACACACACACACACACACACACACACACACACACACACACACACACATTTAGTTTCCAGACTAGCCTAAATTCTGGTGACTTTATATACAAATTACATCGGAACACCCTTGGTTTCTAGGTGTGTGCTTCCTTCCCTAGAAAGGCTGATACTTGTCACATCCCTAAAGAGAGGGCAGGCTTCACCTCATGGCTTATTTTCTTCTTTGCTAATGCTGCCAGGTGGAAGCTGGAAGGGCTGGCATAGCAGCGCCCAAGTGCGGGCCACCTGATGGGTTGAGCTTTTCTGTGAATGCAAGTCTGGAGAGAATCTGCATGGCCTGTGTGAGCAGGATTGTGGCTGCTGCTGCTGCTTTTACTGGCAAACAGTGGCCATGTGCCAAAGCCTACTCGACGCTCACAGCTGTTTGAGGTGACTCATTTCCCTTCTTTTCCCAACTGACCCATTCAGCACGCGGATCGCTACCCTCGTGCTACACCAAGCCCCCCCCCCCAACTCTTCAACTGTGGGAGCATTTTAGGAGCTCCTGTCTTCAGGGCCGAGTTGTTTCCACCATCAGAGCGTCAACAGACAGGAGGAGCTGAGGAGAAGCTGTGACGTGGTGATTTTATGGCCAGGCATTCATGGCTTGGTGTCATCGTCTGCCACCCTCTCCTGTTTTCTCTCGAACCACCTCTGACATTAGCCTGGCCTTCTAGCAATGTTGACAGTGCTCAGAGCCCAGAAGGATCATCACAATGGCTAGCACAGCCATCCAATTAGATGGAACTCACTTCTGGATTCAAGAAATTCATGCTATCTCCAGGGAGATAAGAGGAAAGCAGTAGATGCCCAGAGCTGGAGTTACAGGTGGTGTGAGCTGTCCCACATGGGGGCTGGAAAGAGAGCTCTGGAAGAGCAAGGGATGCCCTCCCATCAGTTTCTCTTCTCAGAGAAATGCATGTCGTGAAGTTGGGCCAATCACTTAGTTGCTGAGGTGCCTGCTGTGCAGTGTGGGAACCTGACTGTGATCCCTAGATGGGCATGGTGGCCGTGCTTGAATTCCAATGTTCAGGAAGCAGAGACAGGAGGTACCCCTGAGGCTCTTGGAAGATCAGACTAACCTAAGCAGCAAGGCTGCAGTTCCCAGTGAGGGACTCTGTTTCAAAAAATAAAATGAAGACGCATTGAAGAAGACACTAGATCTTGACCACTGGGACCCATCCTCACAAATGCATATTTGAACACCTACACATCAAAGTCACACAAACACACACAAAAGAAATGCATATCCCATGGCTTGAAAACAATAGGCATAAAATAAACATCTGAGATTGTGTTTTTCTCTGCCACTCTCAGTATTCTATATGCAAATAGTTGACTCTAAATGGTGAAGAATAGCCATGGCTTTTCAAGTCCAAATTAGCATGTGCACTGACTACTTTACATTAACTCTACCCAAGCTAGAGTCATTTGGGGAAAGGGAGCCTCAGTTAAGAAAATGCCCCCAGGATTGGCCTGTAGACAAACGTGTGGCCTTTTCTTGATTAATGACTGAAATGGGAGGACACAGCTCACTGTGGGAGGAGCTATCCCTGGTTTGGTGGTCCTGAGTTCTATAAGAAACTAGACTGAGCAAGTCAAGAGCAAGAAAGCCAGCAAGCAGCACTCCTCCATGGCCTCTGCATCTTCTCCAGGTTCCTGCTCCACTTGAGTTCCCATCCTGATTGTAACCTGTGAGCTGAAATAAGATCGCGGCTTTCCAAGTCGCTTTTGCTCCTGGGGTTTCATCACAGCGATGGAAAATCTAATTAAGAAGGTATATTTACAACTACATTCATCCTTTGTGTTCAACGAATGATACAGGTAAAGTGTATGTTATCTATTTATTACGTGTGCATTTTATGTTGTAGGAATTTTACGTAGAGAACGGAGAGGAGATGTGAAGAAAGCAAGAGGTGCCGAGAACATAAGCATTCACTGTTTGATCCACACGAGTTAACAGTAAATCAAACTGATCAGAGGAAAAAGGCAATCTAATTCTAGATTTAATTGCCAATTCAGTTTAGCCAAATACCAGTTGACCCCATGTGTAGAGACATAGAAGACCATCTGCCAGGAGGTCTGTTGGGCCCTCGGCTTGCCAGGACTGTATTTGCTGGAGGACAGAAAGCCACACAAATCTAAATCAGAATGCTAAGGTCTGGTGTGTGAGAGCTCTTTACTGCTTGTGGCAAGAAGTGAACAACACTCCTACAAAAGGAATGGGTTAGACCAAATGTGAGAAAAAGGCACAGTCACACAAGGTAGCCATTAAAAAATGACAGAGTATAAAAATGTATTCAGACAGAGAGCTGCCCAGGACACATTAGATGGAAAACTAAAGTCAACAGGAATATAGTTGATGGGATCTTATTTGCATATGACAATGCATAATGTGTGGATACACATAAATCT